>LR890030.1:0-168722 GCA_900464855.2 Musa schizocarpa
ACTGCTGACTTCTTTCATTGTGACAACTCTTATCATTATTTCTTAACCTCACCCAGTGACTCACTAAAAGCAATAAGACAATAGGCTCTCAAAAGTCAATAATGCCCTTAGGTGTGCAGAAAGAACAGAATTAAGGTCAGGTACAATAGGCGAGAAAGAAAGTCAATGGGTGTTCATAGGTTTGTATAGAAAGCCCTAAAGGAAATGGGTGCTCATAGTTTGTATAGAAAGCCCCTCATGGTTTTATAGAAATTAATAACTCCCTTTGACTCCTTGACTTGTAAACTCATATCGGTAGCCAACCCTATAGTTTATTACTTCCGTTCTTGGCCCTTGTTTATTCTCAGTTATTACCCTAAAGCTCACTTCAATAACTCTCTCATGCGCCCCCGCTAAACTAAGCTCCCTACTTAATGCCAAAGCCAAGAGAAATTTGTAAGACCACTCTAAACTTATTGTTTACATTGACTCTGGACTGAAAACTGTTTATTATCTGTTTTTTCTCACTGCTACTTTTGTTGCAAAGCAAAGAGAAGATATTCGAGAAATCCCTGTATTGTAAAAAAAAAAAAAAAAAAAAAAAAAAAAGGTCTCATCCAAGCGGAGCTAAGAGGTTGTGCATTTCTGAGTGACTGAGGAACCAAGTCTATCCCCGAGTGGTAAACCAAGTTGTTGACTTGAATTGCCTCGTCCAGGTCTGGTTTTGTCCAACCGAGTGGGTATTGGTGTTGTCCCCTTAAGCTATAAGCTAGGCCGCTTATTCCCATCCAATAACTTGATCCCTGGCAAACCCTACTTGAAAGCGACTTCAGAAGACAGAACCCCAAGGGAAATAGTGCATCTTTTAATAGGTACTGACCCTCGTAACTAAGATATTGATATCCGGGTTGGTTTCTAAGACCATACTTCCTAATACATAGGAAGACTCGCTGGAAGATGCTCCTGATAGTGCTTGTATTAGTCAAAAAGGATCTATGCCCGAGTGCATTACCAAGCCAAGAGCAGGGTGGATAGTGGTTATTGTTCTTGTCATTCCTACTAGTCGGATAGGAACAACTAACTGCCCTAGCAACATAGTTACAAGAAGAGAGCTACGAGCTAATAGCTAATTGGATAGGAACTAAGAACCGATCTACTAGGGAATGAAGAGCTACCGGATAGGGCTCAAAGGGCCTCGACAGAAAGGAGAGGAAAGGAGAAACGTGTAGTTTCCTGTTTCCAGGCACTTAAAGTATGAGTTAGTTGCTTTCGCTCGCCACACACACGTTTGAGCTAGAAGGGGTTCATTCCTACTGGATTTCTCTGGGTTCGCTTTGCTCTTTACAGAGAATCTCCCAGTATGCTAAACAGTGACATCTCTCGGGACATTGAGAATGTGTATTCCGTTATGGATGATGCAGCTTCTCGGGTTGGCGAAGTGTTCTGTAGCAGAGAGCCGCCACACCTACCGGGGCGGGTAAGCTACGACTGTTCATCATAGGTAACTATGTGAAGCCTAAGACAGTGGAAGCCTTATAACGCCTGGGATGTCAGTTTTGCGTCGCTTAGATGGTGATGGTACTTACAATCCAAACTCAACGCCTAGAGCAGTTAGTGGGCTTTCAGTTTCTAGTTTGGATATGAAGCCACTGGATATATGGCTACGTGTGCTCATCTATCAGATGATCGCTCTATTGTTTTATGTGTATACCGCTTCATCGGTGGTGAACTCGTCACAGGGGCTCCGTAATGTATTGACTGGTCTGGTCCTTCCTCCTTTAGTTAAGAGGTACCACCGGTTACCATTTAGTGTTGGTCAGCCGTTTGGTTACTACACGGCCCCTGTTCTCCCTGTCGCATCACATAGTGGTGTGGCTGGCAGCAGAACTTCTGTGTCTGTTTAGATATAATAGAATCCCGTCCCGTATACCTTTTGACTGCGCCCGAGAAAGAAAAGATCCTGTTTGGGGCCCCGGGAGAAGCGACTGACTGCGACTTCCTCCGCAACAACTGGTGGTTATAGATTCAAAAAGGAGGTTTAGATTTGGAGGGTCCTCGGTGGGAGCCATACCCTATGGAGAGTAATTGTTGTTTGCTACGGACTACTGTATAGAAATTCCTATGAGTTAATACCCTTTTTACTTGCTCATAACTCTAGCGCTACTGACTACTAAGCTTGGCGGTCTGACTACAAAGCTTGGCCCTAGCAGCCCTTTAGCGCAACACAAACAAAGGAATTGCTTCAACTTGAGCGCAAGAAAGGAAACATGGGGGAAACCTAAACAATGCTCCTCG
Source organism: Musa schizocarpa (assembly GCA_900464855.2). Taxonomy (NCBI): domain Eukaryota; kingdom Viridiplantae; phylum Streptophyta; class Magnoliopsida; order Zingiberales; family Musaceae; genus Musa; species Musa schizocarpa. Next base: position 2,275 of record LR890030.1, read on the forward strand.
GTCAACATTAACCTTACTTCGGATTGATTTACTACTTTGATTTTGGTTAGCTACTTGTTCCGAAAGCAGAAAATGAGCAAACCAACTCATTCAATCGCAAGTAAAAAGGCCGGGCCTTGCACAAGTAGGAGTGGAGCTTGGTCACTTTGTGGGTGGGTAGGACTGTTGTCTGAATTCGACATTGAATATGTTACAAAGAAAGCAGTAAAATGGATAGCTGTGGCGACTTTTATGGGGCCGTGAACCGGAGTGGAGCTGGGATCGGATCGGTGTTGTATTGGTGTCACCTTCTGGAGAAAAACATCCCTTTAGCCAAATCAGTTGGAATTTTAAGTCACTAACAATTTGGAATTTCAAGTAACTAACAATATGGCTGAAAGTATAGGCATGTGGGTTATAAACACTAATCAGCATAGGAGTAAGTGGAAGTCTTTGGTGATTCGATGTTTGCCCAAGGCAGAGCGGAGTGGAACTGAAAGAGGACCGGCTCAGACCTTACCTGGAGCGTCTAAGCAGGTCATGCGCTGGTTTCGAGTGCCCTTAATCTGAATCATTTGCCATGAGATCAGAACCAGATAGCCGACGCCCTAGCTGCCTTGGCCTAAGTTTGGGATAATCCGGAGAACAACACCTATTAAACCATTAGTAGTTATCAAATCGAGATTCCCGTGCTACTAGGAAAGGGAAGTCATTGAACTTACAGCAGATTCAAACCCTTGGTACCATGACATCAAACAGTATCTAGAGAAAGGGGCATACCCAGAAGGTGAAAATCCTCAAGAGAAGCTAACAATGAGAAGATTAGCGCAGCGAGACCTCCCTCATGCAGCCTATACTCTAATAGACACAGATTCATTGCTGTATCCATAGATTCCTTCTCTTTTGGGGTATAAGCAGAATCGTTCACGGGGGCAAAACATCTGGCCAGATTCATGGAAAAGCAGATCATTTGCCGGGTACCACACCACAGAATCTCTTACAACAAGGTTCCGTTTCAAGGAGAAACGAGAGAGCCATTGCAAGCATACGGAATTTAGAGCACCACAAGTCTTAACCCTCTAGACCAAAATAAAATGGAGCGGTGGAAGCAAAGCTGCCAACTAGAATAGAAATAAGATACTGGCTAAGATCGTTCAGACTTACCAAATACTTTGGATGATAAGTGACCTTTTGGGGGATATAGAACCACGGTCAGAACTTCCACACGAGCAACGCCATACTCCTTGGTATATGGTAAGGAAGCGGTACTCCCTGTATAGATGGAAATACAGTAATGAAGGGTACTTATTAGTTATAGAAGCACGCACAAATACCCGGAGTGACTTGGTAGTTATTAGTTATAGAAGCACGCACAAATACCCGGAGTGACTTGGCTTTGACGTTTTACCGTGTTTTTTTATAGCCGTAGTGTCTTGTCTGCTTGTCTCTCCAGTACTGTTGCTTGCAATTACTTAAGTGCACATCTTAAGTCAGAACTAATAATCAATCTACTATATGTGGTTTCTTATTGAAGTAGTCTTTGATGTGTCTTGTCTGCTTGCCGAGTTGAAATACCTCTTGTGGTATAGAAATCTCAGTAATATTGAAATTCCGCCCATCAGTAAGAAATTCATGAAAAAAGTAACAGCGTGGCACACACAAGACTCAGTTTAGTTTGCAGTGCTCTGTTCTTTTCCTCTCTCTCTTATATGGCACATCCATAATATATATCGATTTTATACTATGCGCAAGACAGATCCGTATTTGTTGACGAAAGAAGGATGAAGCTAACGTTGTTGGGGCAAGAAGATAGTAAAGTTAAGGATCTAAAGCGGAATAAGGATCTGCTGAAGAAGGAGAGTCGACCAGATCAGAAGAATAAGTTCGAGGTCCTTTTAAAAGCGATAGTAATATATATCTTTATTATTTGTAATCACTTATATAACGAGATATATTAGAGACTCTTGCTTGTTTCGCTATGAATATACTCTTGCTTGTTTCGCTATTCTTGTTTATTGTTTCGTGCTCTTGTTTCGTGTTTAGAGTTATAGTTCTAAAGTGGTCTCCGAGAGAATCAGCATTAGAGTCGAGGTCAGCACTGAAAGGATAAGTTAGGTATTCGAGTTGAGTGCGAAAGAAAGCTGCAATAAAGTCTAGAACTAGGTATGATTACTCCTTTTATATACTCGGGTAGGGCAATAAATCTTAAGGGAAGGAAAGCCTTAAACAAGTTGTGGTCCAAACAACGGAAGAAGCTACAGCGCAAACAAATAAGCAAGTGGTCCTGTTTTTAATTCACCGTTCTTAATGAAATGAGTAGTAAGGAGTTTTGTGAGGAAAGTCAGCAGAGCGGTATCTCGGAAGAGTAGAAGAATCTGATAAAGGTGTTGTTGGATATAGAGAATTTAGGTAATATGAGGCAGGAGCAGGATCCTCATAATAAACGGAATCCGGAAAGTCTTGTTCGGGTGCTAGTGGAGAAAGAGTTGTTCAGTCAAATGGAAATGAAACAAGGCGACCGCTCGATGGATTGAATTCCTTTAGTGGAAATTCCTGCTTGTTCGGGAAGTTCAGTAGAGTTCGCCGTTGCAGAAACTCTTCTTAGTAAGTTTGATTAAGGAGAAGCTGAGGCTCAAACGGATGCTGGATCCGCTGTAGGATCAGACGAAGTGAAAATAGAATCATCAGCAGTTAAGTATACCGGGCGAAAGAAAGGAAGGGTTGCGCCACACTTAATGAATGATTAATGCTCATTGAGTATAGATAATACTGGTAATCAGAGTCAAGTCAGTCCGTCCAGTTGTCGGGAGTTAAAAGATACAGTTCACCTTTTTCATTATCAGTGAATGAAGAGGGTCAGAATGGAACAAGTAAGTGCGGGTACTAATGAGAAGGGATAGATCTAGCGCATTTAGAGATAGAAGTAGGAACCTGCCAACTAACCTAAGTGCTATTTACTTCAATTATTAGTTTTATTTACTTCAATTATTAGTTTAGAGATTCATTAAATAGTAAGAATAGGGTGGGTACGATCTAGCACATACAGTAACCGAATAAGTAATAAGGTCAAGTTATAATTAAACTCTCAAGTAATAGTATAGGAATGGGGTTTCGGTTTTCGTGGTAACAATAGAGTTTCCCAGGTACCAGTTCAATTCTCCGTTTTATTGCACTATATCTAGATGTTTTATTGCACCAGAGATAGATACGAGTAACAACTACAACTCCGTAAGAATTGCCTATTTCAAATTGAGTGAGAATTTCATGCACTACCTAAGTACCTATTAGAATGTTTCTCGTATAGCTATATGTATCCGGGGAGTTGTATAACCCATGTGTTCAGCAAGTAGTCAATTCCATTAAGTTAGTACGAGTTATTACAGTTCCTTATTGATTGTGGGTGTTCTAGAGTTCGGTGAAGAAGAGAAGAGGATTGAGCTAGAGGTATAATAGAAGCGGGGAAGCAACCCTGTGCTCTGAACCAACCTAGTCCAGTGCTCTTAATTCCTAAATGCAATTCTTTTAATAGTAAATTCAATTCTTCAGAAGGGTACTCCAATAGTGTGGAATGGGTCACTAACACAGTGCTCTTTCAGTGATACATAATATCAGAATGGGGTTGCTTTAGGAGTGAAGACAGCCCTCTTTCTTGAAGTTGAAGCTATGTCTCACTCCTCGGGGTATAAATAAGGTGTTAAAGCTAGATCAGTATATAGATCTGGATCATACTCCGGAGACGGAGCAGTATAAAGTGTTGTTCAGGTCTCTCCTATTTCAGAATGCCAACAACTTTCAGGGCCAATCAACTACTAAGTCCTGTTGTACACGGTTTTTCTTTTCACTTAATCGCGAAGTTATAAAAGTTTGAAATCACTAACAACTCCTGTTACAAGTCCTTCCAGTTTTCGGCTTACGGGAGCTTTGCTGAAGAATACTTCTTTCCAAGTGAAGGCAAGAAGGCTTATTTCTAGTCTCGCGGGTAAACTAATCTTATGGGAAAAAACCACAGACATTATCTTAACTCATAAACTGCCCTTAGAATGCGTTTTCTGACAAACATCTTATTTATTTGTTAAACTCCCTTTCCGTTAGCACAAGTAAAAGAATGAACTGACCCTTAAGAAGCTAAAGTAAAAGAATCATTTATTTCATCCTCATCCTGAAAGCACCCTGTCAAACAGAAAACTTGAATCTGTCTTGCCCCTGTATATATATATGTTAGTCATCTTATTATTTGATATCACAAATAAGGCGCTTGTTCTTTTACCGATCTCGACTTTCCACTGGCAGCTGACTCACTTTATACTGCTTCTGATCCATACTCCAGATAAAGCGTTAAGATCTAGTTTACAAAACTCTCAAGTCAGATTAGTATTGAACAACCTAAACTCTCACTGCAGAAGTGCTTTTTGGATAAGATTCCATTATTCTATTCTAGATCAAATGGAAGATGGTCCGTCTATCCTTCTTGAATTGCGCCCTAAGAGAGAAGACAAGAAAGGAAAGGACATATATTGTAAGGAGATCCACGAGCTGAGAGAGGTAGGGAGGGTTATCTCTCGTTGACCTGCTTTCTATCTTGCTCCCTATTAACTATTGGAGTAGACCTTTACTAGTCCGAGAAGTGAGAGTACCAGGGCCAAGCGTATACTGTAGTGTAGTATAACCCATGTGTGAAGCAAGTAGTAAATGCAGTGAGTACGAGTGTTCGAGCGTAGGAGTTAATAGTAGAAAGTCATGAGCCCCTACTATAACGAGAATTACCCGCTCCGTCCAACTCGCAAAGAAAGAAACTAGACTTCATCAGGGGCGGATGCGCTTAGTGGTTCCGGCAATGCAATCGCACCTGTGATTCTTATAGGTGACAGATATTCATTTAAGGAGCTGTCTGGTAGGCAAGATAGGTAATTTGCTGTAAGAGGAGTTTCCCCTAGTTAGCAAAAAGAGGTATACTCAGGTCCTTGTAAAGGGAGTTAGTTCTCGAATAGCACACTCTGCCATATCTTCTAGCTGATATATCTTCTGATGCTTCTGCAAGTGCTTAGTCAGCCTCTGCCTCTGTCCTTTCTTTAAGTTATAGGTTATTTTTTCTTGAAAACTCCAATAAGCATTAGCTACGTTGAATAGAGGTCCTACTTAGTTCTAACGCGCTTTTAACTCGCTGCCGCTAGAACTCAACAGTTAGTCCGATCTTTAATCAGAGGAATAATAGGTTCCATGAGATTATTCTGCTAAAGGTGTAAGTTGTTGAATGATTTGACTCTAAGTAAGAAACAAACTAGTCTATCAGCTAAAATGAGATAAGGGAAAGCTTAGGCACTAATAGAAAAACAACATGTCCTGTTGCCGTCTTACTTAGTTGCTTGGCGAGTCCTAACTTAGCCCTGCTAGTAAATACTAATGTAAGTGCTTAGTCTGCCTCTGTCCTTTAATAATAAAAAAGATGTGTGCACTAGATTAAATTCCGTGTTGGCTTCTGCCGTTGTGTGCTAAGGATTATTCTCGGGATGCGTTAGTGAGTCGAGTCGTTACTAGTTTTGCCTTGACTCTAAACTGTCCCTATAGTTAAAGTTAAGTAGCCAAGCAACGTAGCCGCAACTAGTAGTGAGTGACTTCCAACTTGAAAAACACCTATAGTAATAAGATAAACCAATAAAGAGCTTACTCCATGCTTTTCCTGCCTTCGCTATCCCTTACCTCTTTTAGTAGAGCTGAGCGTCTGGCCACACCAACCCTCTTGCTAATGGCGATTGGAGAGTTCGTTTTCTTGATACTACGGTGAATTATCTCGCTAGAGCTAAATAAGATCTAAATCCTTTACTTATCTCGACTGACCCAGACCCTGGTCCTCGAAGGCTCCCTTTCCAGTTCCATGAATTTAGGTTTAGGCACCCATCTATTGTGGACGTGGTCAGAAAAGCTTGGCACAGCACAATCATTCCCCGATGCCTTCTAGCCCGATACTCTCCCTACCCTAAATCTGGACAGGACAGCTCCATAATAAATAAGCTTGTTGAACCTGGGGAATTTCTGAATATTGATAAAGAAAGCTCTTACAAGATGAAAGGCTTTATACTGGGTTCTATTGGTAATACGCGGCCCAATCTGGTGAAACTAAAAGAAGAGGCGGAAGTGCGTGAATGCCAACTCAAAAAATCCATTCTTTGGAGGTAAAAGTATAGGGTTGATTGGCTTAAGGAAAAGGAAGGGGATCGTTTATAACAATTGAGGCTTGATGATGGCGCAACAGGGCAGCAAAACATTCTGAATGAAAGAGCCAATTTAAATAATCTTTACAAGTTGGGGACAATCCTCGATTACGGGCTGATGGGAGTTATTCCTAGATTGGTAACAGATGAGGAAAATGAGAGATGGATTTCCATGCCAGAAGAAAGCTAAATTGAAAATGTAATCTTCTCAATGCCCAATTAAAAACGGGACCAGATGGATTGGAAGCTGACTTTTGAAAAAGATCCTCTGGGCCACTGTTGGAGCATCTGTGGTAGATGTTATACTTCACTTATTTGCCTCTGGGACCATATGCCTAGAGTTAAGGTCTAAATCATACCTTCATGGCCCTTATCCCAAAAGAAGATAGGTAAGCTGTGTCTTTCTTTTCGCTTATCACAATTTCGTCCCCAAGTAGTTGGCCATTTACAAGATTATGACTAACCGGGGTGCTTCCACTGATTTATTCCTCTAAGCGGGTTTGCTCTGGGACGGAAGGCTCCACCATCAAGCAATACTTGCACAAGAGCTGGTTCATGTTTTGCATAAAGAAAAGGCCAAGGATAGAGATATTAGACAAGCATATAAGGATTGATATTAGACAAGCATATGATATCAGATAGAATGGGTTTTCATTGAAGAAACCTTAAAGAAGCTGGGGTTTTTTCTACCGTATTATAGAGTTTGTTAAAATGCCCACTGAACATTGGAGAACCCCCCCGGAAGTTGAAAGAGCTCGAGGGGACTTCGACCGGGCAGACCCAGAATGGAACTCCTACAGCGAGCTAAACTACCTTGGTTCAGCCTGATTGGCACTGGTTTCATCCTGATATAAAGGTTTACAGCACTGCTATGATAAATCCCAGTCCGGGAAGCTTAAATCAATGGGGTTAATTTCCTTGCCCTCCCTATAATTGCCAGTACTATATGGGAACCGCTTTAATATCAAATGATGTCTCAAAATGGATCTCCTGGTGGTGACGGGCGAGGAACCAGGAAAGAAGTCAAATAAATCGAATGAACCAACGAGTTAATCGGTACATAATGTAATCGATTAATTGGCGAAAAAAAGGCTAGCGCTCCTCGATAACCCTGCAGGTCCCGTTCCCAATAGGACTGACGAAAACTCATCTTGATCTCTCTCGTCTGATCCTGGCGCCTCTCTTTATGATAGCTCACCTATTGCTTCATCCGTTGTTCTCATCAATGGGTCAATACCATGCCCATCAACTGTTACTAGTGGTGGCCCGAAGAAAGCGAGTAAAGAACGATCTTATCCCTTCCTTGCTCAGTAAGTAGTCGGTCCAAACCAAAGGAATAGAGTAGTTCGATTTACGTAGCCGATTATAGACACGGAAGGAAGTCCCCAACGCGCTTGGCTCATCGCATCTCTAAACCGGATGGAAAGCCTATAAAGGCTGGGCTGGAATCAAACGGAATCCGAGACAAGAGGTACATTGATTGCCTCGGGCTCGGCTCATAATGATAGTGTAAAAGGAAGACAAAGAGGCATTCCGTTCGAGTAGAGTGAAGAATCCTTGTCTTGTTTAGCAGATGGAGCTGACAAAGAGTCTCGTGAGTTGAGTCCTTATGGGTTGTGCCACCTTAGAAAGTGCTAACTCGGTGAAGGGAACACAACCTATATGTCAAGATGGAAAAGTATGAGCAACTTTGCCCTTAAGGAATTATCTACTTTTGGCATTTGATTAGCAAAGACGCGGATGGGAGGAAAGTTAAGGCCATTGTGGATTGGACTCAAACCACCAAAGTGATAGAGTTAAGGTATTTTCTTGGCTCATTACAGGGGCCTCTCACGGATTGACTAAATAAAGATCAAAAGTAGCAGTGGACAGTGGCATTCCAAGAAGCATTTGACAAGTGGAAGGCTTTAGTTGCAATCCTACGCAGACTTAGAGTTGCCTTTCGAAGTTAACACAGATGCCTCAGACAAAGCTATTGGGGAGGCTTTCTCAAACCAAGCATTTCTCTTTCCTTGTTCCAGTAGGAAGTTAGATGATCGTCACATGATAAGGAAATTGAAGCTGTGGTGCATTGCCCTCATACCTTAATAGTCTCCTTGTTGGGAATTGTATTGTGGTTACTCATTCTTAAAGACGCCGAAAAAAAAAAAAGTCTTGGCAGGAATTATTGCTATAAGATTACTTTGTGTGGAAAAGTCAAGTGCATTTATCTCAATGAAAGGCTTAACAACCACATTAAGAAGAAAGGAAAGTGAAAGACTGCCTGAGTTGCCAGAAAGGAAAGTGAAAGACTGCCTGAGTTGCCAAGTTTAAGAGGGGTTTCTTCGGAGATATTGGCTAGACAATGACCTCCTATATCAAAGGGAGGCAGACGACTCGATGTCCCTAGCAGCGAGGAGACGCGAATTGCTTAGAAAAAGGCATTACAGGCGGTCCTGGAAGGAAGGGAAAGGATGTTGGCTCGGCTCTCGCTTGTCCAGAACATAACCTACTACTGCCCAAAGAAAGAATGTTGATTGTGTTTGAGGCCTACGTGATTGCCTGCTTTGTCAACAATACTGGAATTAGAATGTCAGAAGGAATCGGGCGCAGGTAGTTCGAGAGCTCAACGGAGGGTATGATCCAAATATCAATTAATTAAGGTTAAAGCTCAATGACTAGGAGGCTATTAAGAATGGGGTAATCCTGAGGGCGATGTTTTGAATGGACGAGCTCCAAGGGGTTGAATCAGACAGGCTGTCCTGTCCTTACTGGTTTTGAGCTTTCTTGCTTCTGAGCTAGTGCTCTCTCTCAGAAGGAAGGGAGAAATGCTCGCCTCACCCTTTATCGGTGGGATCACTTACTGGCTGTAACGGCTCAAGATTCTTACAAGCTCTCCTTAGTTGGATAGGGGTTTCATTAATATATAGATCGAAACACCGGTCAGCGGGGTCCCTTTCAAGTGAACGGCGCAGGAAAGTATGCTTCGCTGATGTCTTTTAGTCAGTCAACACCACTTCTCCCATTAATACTTGTAAATCCTTTGCTCTTTTTTTCCCTTCTCTCTTCCTGTTCTCTCCCTCTACTTTATTTTACATGGGCGGAAAATTCTATCAATACCAAGAAGAAAGTAGCAATTGTGTTTCAAATGGTTTGAGCTTGGAAGCAACCTATTCTATCGAGAACAGCTATTGGCTGCTTCGCCTATCTATTCGATTATGGCCGGCTTGGAGCCATCATAGTAAGACCCTCATTCATCTCTATCCGGATCATAGCTTAATTCATTCTAAGAACCTTAATAGATAACCATTAGCCTTGAGGTAAATCACCAAACCACCTCTATCATACATACGACATTACATGACGCGAGAGTGCATGGTCAACACACACCTAAAAGCGCCTACGTTCCGCTTGCTGCCAATACAACCAAAACCAAACTTGCAGGAAATTCTTAAACCGAAACGACTGGTAGTCTCGAGGGGACGGCATCCTCCTATAATACGAGTAAGAATGAAAAGTGCTACAATCGAGAGGGAAAGTCCTACCTCCTAGGAGAGTGAAGCAACGAGGGCTGCGTTATAATGAATAAGTGTTATAATGAATAAGTTGGTATAGGGAGGTTTTATGAACTACTGGCAAGGTATCATTTGTAAGCACATAACTTTAGGTCTTGATCCTTGATGTCGGTCTTTAGAGTCAGTAAAAGGTTAACAATCTTTAGTAAGCTAATGATTCCGTTTCTTTTGTTCAACTTACTAAGGGAAAGAAAAAGGGAATGGAAGACCTGAGATCGTACGTAGGTGGTAATCATCGTTGTCATTGGATTGAGAAAGCAACGTGCTTCAATGCCTTGACAAACCAACCCTAGATGAGATAAAGGTTACGTCCCAAATCAGGAACTTCCATGGGGGAAATCTGATTACGAAGTAACCGGTCCAACCATTTATTATGGTTAACTTGTCAAGATGCTCGGGTGGCGATAACGGAACAGAGTTTTTTGCCAAACAAACCAGATTCAGAAAAGGGGTTCGGCTCCAGTCAGAGTAAAAGGGTTTCATGAGGAAGAAGGATCCCATGAAGAAGGATCGGCACGATGATGACGACTACCGCCGACGGGCAGGTGCGTGCGCTGCAAGTCATATTTCAAAAGTAGAAAGTCGTACCTACCAGCCCCGCCGCTACTTTTACTACTTTACTAGGGCGCTAAACTCAAGTTCGTGCCTGCCGGCAACAATAACCATAGAACAGCGAGCCATCAATGGATATTACAAATCTTCCGCATTGTTACAGAAGGAGAGGAACCACCACATTAGGTCGTTACTTGGCTGTGCCGTTGCTAGTTTGCTTGGTAACGCGTGAGGAGTTCTCTGATCTTATGCTTCATAGCAAGCAAGTTCAATGACGGGTCTACTTGCGAGTAATAGAGTTGTTGCGCGGAAGGGCTGCTACTGTTATGAGGGAAACACGGGGCAAGCAACTACGACAGCTTACTAGAGCAGATAACTTACTGACTAGCTTACTCTCGCACGACATCTGATTCTTATCCTAGTTCTTTACCCACTCTGGATACAACTTCCTTTCGAACTGCATCTGCTTCTAATGGATTTTCTACTTCTAGATGGGATGATTCTCGAACTGCATCTTTAAACGATTTAACTAGAACGGGAACTTACCGACAAGGAGTTACAGCACCGACGTAAGAGCCATTATTAGATGAAGCCCCTGCTTCCCTTAACCCAACGAGTAACTACTAAACTCACTGTCAAGTCGACTTGCCTCGTCGCTTGGCTCTTAGTTGTAGGTAGGCGGTTGTAGGTAGGCGAGAAAGAGCACTGGGTTTGTGCCTTCTTTTCTTCTATTAAACCCCTCCCGAGAATTATTCTTATTATGTTGTAAAGCATGAAGGTTAATTCTGACTCAAGCCTCTGAAACTCCATTCTTAGTGTTTCCACTCAGGCGAGGAACCCCTACTAGGCTAAAATAGTACAACCTCCTATTGGCGAGCACTACCGAAGTTTTACATCTTCTAGAACACCCCTCCCCGACCTATACAAGAAGGGAACTTTTGGCCTTAACCTTACTTTCTCACTGCTTTATCTGAGTGCATTAGGTAGTTAACAAGGGCTATACGAGAGTCTATCGTTCGGCAATAAAGTAACCTAACAACAAATCACTACAAGGTGTTGGCTGTAAACAAATCTATCTCTCTTTCTCATTGACTTATGTTACTGTAAACCCTGATCTCTCTCTTTCTCATTGACTTATGTTACTGTAAACCTATCTATCTCCCTTTCTCATTGACTTTTGTAATAATGATAACTTCCACCACTATTACTCTCAGGGATTAACTTGAAACCTATTACTCTCATGGCGCTTACGCTTACTTACTTGTTTGTTAGCAAGCTCCAGACTACAGCGTTCGTTAGGGAGTTATTCATATAAACTATAATGCTACTAAGCGTTGGACCTACTACTGCTCCCCTACTATATTAGCTATTAGCAAGCAGTCTCGTATCTCGTAACAAGAGTAGCGATTCTATTCTTTGAAAGAGCTAAGGCGCAAACAAACTAGTGTTGAGTAAGCAGTCCTGTGACTTAATTAATTATATATGATGTACACTAATAATACAAGTATCAACAAGTAATAGAAAAGTATCGACAAGTCATGCTGCTAGGAAATAATATATAACAAGCAATGCTGCTATGAAATCATATCTATTTATCGGTATAGGAAGCAGTTAGGTTGCTCATATCTATATTGGTAACGCTAGACTCAATTCAACAATAAACTACTAATGAACAAGTAACGGGAGTGAAAAGTGACTCCTAAACTTCTATCTACCACAAGAACTCTACCCACCAGCTTACTTACCGTCCTATCACCACATGCCAATGAAAAGGAAGGAAATCAACTTTATCCTTTCTGGGGCTAACCTTCTTTCTGGATTTATCTTAGTTGGTGTCTGTCCAACCGGTTAACTCGGCCTTGCGAGGCTGGGTCGTATCAGATCTTTGTTTAAGTTAGTAGTTATGAGACAACCAAAATAGGTTAGATACGGCTCAATAAATGTCTAAGTATCAAACACTTCTTTAAAGAATCCATATATAATCCAATAACCAGAACTTTAGCCTTTTTTTCTACCCCGGGGTTCCTAATACGTTGCCTTGTTTACTTTTTCTATACCTTTTTCATTATTGAAGCGCTAAGCATATTCGACTCGGGTGTCCTGTTAATTCTATACTCACCATTGCTTTTATCTATATTATATTCTTTGTCTGTTCAAGGGCAATTCCAATTATAAAGATGATTGAGCTCGTGTTAGCTTATTTCTTGGCGCAAGTGCGGAAGTAGAAGTTTCCGACTGGAATAATGGAATCCAGAATGCTCACCTGCTGAAGCTAATGCAGTTCGAGTGTTGTATCCAAGATCCGTTCTGGAAGTTATGAACTGGAACTGTCAACAACACCCTCTCAACCGACAGAATCACCTCCTTACACTTAAAGACTGGCACCCGACACAAGCCTTTCCTGTAAACCGGCCAAGCAACATAGTATTCCTACAACAAATAATGTTTTTTAGTTCGGTGCCTTTACCGAGTCCAGTTTTTGTCCTGCCCGGTGAGTAAGCAAAAATTGGTTGGAACGCACTTCACACACACTTTTGCTAGACTTGTAGCGATTATGGGTTGAGCCCTTCGATCCTAGAAAGGTCGGTAGTTAGGTTGCTGGAGGGATGCAATATAGTTGCTAGCGTAAGAGCGAAATAAAAGGAGCGAAAGCGTCATAGGGTAGTAGGGATGTAATTCACAGCTATACCTAAGGAGGGCTCTCATAAATAAGTTGGGAGAGGGGAAGGATGTAATTCCGCTCTACCTACAGAGGGGCTCTATCTAATAAATAAGTTGGGAAGGCTGTCATTCAGCTCTACTTACAGTAAGGAGGCTCTCTTCTCCGGGATAGGCAGGATTGTAATTCCGCTCTATTTACAGGGGGTTCCTTATAAGTCAGAGGAAGGATGGCAAAAGAAGGACCAGAGCAGGGTAAATCCAAGCCAATTGCGAGATAGCATCCGAACACTTATATCAAGATTGAGTTGATGAATCATCCGGACTTCTTTGAACCGTAAGCGAGGAGGTGTACGCTCTTATGTCTAGTTTCGAAGCCAATACACAGACCATTGACGCTAGCCCAAGAATGTATCAACCCGAATACCATCGATGGCATTATTCTACCCTATCCCCATACTATGTGCATTGATGAAGACAATCCATCTAAGTAATGCGTAGACAGTACCAGAATTTGAAGTTAGACGTACAGGATCACCTGTCTATTTCGATGTGTAGAAGTTCGCACAGTATTTCAACTCTAGGCGCCTAGAGCCCAGCCCCTTTTTAACTATGATGAAAGGGAAGCGGGAGAAGTGGGGAAAGGAAGCAAAGTCTCTAAGCCGACCAGAAGCTAAGGAGAAGGGTGCTTTGAGGAATGTGTTCGTTTTAAAGACTGATGAGCATATTAACCTATTGATTGTTGGAGTGGATAAAGTTCTGTCTCCGTTTCAGAGGTGGGCCGCTCATATTCTGGGAGTGGATAAAGTTCTGTCCCAGTTTCAGAGGTAGGCGCATAAGCGGGAGCGAATACACTCGTACGGCTCTATCTTGGCAAAGGAGTTGGGACTGGTGCTTATGGATCTTTATCTAGCCTAAAAGCTAGACGGACTCTTACTTTCGATCAGGTAGTGATGCAGCGGGCTTACTTACTTAAATGGTAGTGATGCAGCGGGCTTACTTACTTAAATGGAAGCAAAGGTGGGCATGTAAAAACCTTTCTCGGTTACAGAGATTATTGATCAAGCCATCCCTCCACAAGCACGCATTAGGTATAAGAGAAGAGGACCTTAGCTATTTAGTGAAAAGACAGGAAAGTGTGTTTTACTTCTTTCAGGGTATGTATGGACCAAAGAAGGGGTTCTGCTGCTATCGACACCTACTATTAGTAAACAAGCCGACTTCCCTTGACACTCTACCTACCTAGTATACGCTTGGTCGGGAGAATAAAGGACTTGGTTATAACTTGTACAGACCCCCCCCAACACAGGACTTGAAGTTAAGAAAAAAAATTGTGGTAAGTAAACTGGTTAGTATCAGATGTACTAATAGCGGTAACTATATTAATTCTTTTCTACGGAGTTCAATTCTTTATCTGTTGCCAGCAGGGTCAAATTCATTGTAGCCAGAGGTCAAGTTGCCTTAGGGGTCTCATAATAAATCAAGCCTTAATAAGTAAGGGCGAGTTGAGGTCGGCAAGTCATATAGAGTTAGTTCGGGGAATTTCTCATATGAGTTTCAATTCTTAATAAGCAGGGATAGGGATATTCAGCTGTAGAAAGTAAATCAGCGGCAAGCGGTTCTTCAAGGGGAGTTCTTGTGCGAGTCAAATCGTTAGCAGCAAGCTTAGAAGCTGGAAGTGAATGAGTGGAATCGACCAGATCAGCTGGATCAGGATCAGATAAAGCAACAAGTGGTGGGTGTTGTGTAAAGTGAGTTAGCTGCAAGTGCAACGTCTGCCTCTGCCCTTATGAGCTACCGTTCGTACGCTGTCCTTGGCCAATCTATTTTAGTAAGCTTAAGCTGTTGAGTTACAAAATCTATATGAGTGGAACGCTAGATTCAATTACTTCTTTCGAGTCAGGGCCCTTTGGTTACTCAATTCCCATCTTACTGCAGTGTGGACAAATCTACAAGCGAATAATCATAGCAGGAAGCAGTTTTATAGCATATAGGTGTAGCTCCCGACGACTACGAAGAAAGCACTTGTTCTGTTCTAAAGTTATGGTGTTGCGGAAGAATCAATTCCAGCAGAACCACTAAAGTCAGCTGCAATTCCAGTTCTTGTCGGCAAAAGAAAAGAAGAAAGATCCGCCTTTGAGGCGCTAACGGGAGCAGCAAGTTCCATGTAAGGCTTGACTGGTTAACTGGGTCTCGATAAGAAATGCCTGGTTCACTTGACTCGGCACAAGATAAAGAAATTGAATTATTTGTATAGCCCTTAACTTGAAATTCATTATTTGAATTATTTGTTGACAAGGCTAAAGGGAAGGGGGAGTTTAGTTACTGGATTATATTAGTTGTGCACTACATTCCATTCTTTCGCCCTATGAAACAAATACATATGAAACTCCTCCCCTACTTGGACTACTACTAGTTGCAGGGCAAACTGAAGCTGTTCCTAGGAAATCTAATTCTTATTTTCTAGTTTAGGTAGGCTAAAGGTATGCAGTTGGATCCGTGGCGTCAGGAAAAGTGAGAGGCTTGAGTTGAATGATTAGTTGTTGACTCACTAAGGGTGGGTGACTTCTTTCTATTAAACAGAGCGGGGAACTCTAATGATTAAGTTTCAGGACTTATAGCAGAGGAGGTCAATTCTTATCGGTATTCCACCAATTACTTAAGGGCAAAGGAAAGCACTTGGTGTTAACTCTCACTCGCCTGGGGAACAGGCAATTCTCTACTATACCCGACCCGACCTCTAATCTAATGTTTGAGCACCTGACCCGACCTCTGACCTAGGGCAACCATACCTCTTGCTCCCCTCTTTTGGTTTTACTCATTGCTTAAAACAAGCCCACCCGTTCTAGACTAAGTGGAATCTGTCCTTGTCTTGTTGGTTCAGAAAGGGGAGTTCTGGGAAAGAAATGAGTATTGGGAGGGGCAGTAGAAAAAGAATGAACTAAAGCGCGGGCAAGGGCCAGGCATAATAATTGCCTATATATTCAGAATTAAGTAATCAATAAGATCGGTAGGTAGGCGGATAGGCAAGGGCAAGTCAACAAATATGGAATTGATTGAACAACTGTTAATGTTTTTCACAGCTATGGAAGGTATAAAACTAAAGATATAAAGTAGAGTATAGTAATGAAACGACCCCTATACTATAAGAATGAGACCACCCTATCCGAGTAACAGGCAATCCTCTGAAAAATATCCCGGTCAACAACTATTGTCTACAAATACTTATGAAACAGGGCTGGGCCACTGGTTGGGCAAGGGTAAAACGAGAACTCTCCTCTGGAAACTGGCCAACGAATGCATTTCTTCCTAACATCTTGCTGGTTCCCTTCTTTATGGCGAACACTGGACTTGTGAATAACTCTTATAAGAATGAGGCTCCGGGCCAGAAGACATAACTTGCTAGCCCACTTTTGTCATAGAAACGATCTGATCTAGTTGACTTTGTAATAGAATATGTACACGACTTACTCTCTTATTGGCTTTGATGCGAGGTATCTTCCACAAAACCCGGGTTAGTCACTGGATTCACTCTCTACCTGCTTGCCCCCTTATATTAACTTTATCTACGGACCAGGTGCAAGAGAGAGAATAGAGCCGAATTGACTCACTACTACAGTTGCTCACTCGATCTTCTTTATATAAAGATGAAACTCTCACGAAACAGGGGACTTTCTCAGAATGAATGGAGTTGATTGGGGCAATAAAATGAATTTCTTCCTCTTAAATTGATGGTTCTGTTCTGTTGCTCAAACACCCTTAAGACTTAACTGCTTCCCCCCGGCTTCAGATCTTACCTTAGCACCCGACCCGAGCTCTTCTACTGGCGCCACAGCCTCAGATACTGCTTCCACAACTGATGATCTCGTTGCCAATGCTAAATCCCCTGATTCAGTTTCTTCCCCCCCTAGCCTGATTCAGTTTCTTCCCCATCTAGCATTCCTTCCTTTAAGAATAGAGTTTACTTATTGTAAAGAAGATAGAAACCCACCCAGTAACCAATGCTATTTTAAATAAAGGGGTTGATGCACTTAAGTAACGGTACTCTCTAGCGGATCTATAGGGTCTACTCTGCTCTTGCTCCTTAACCTTAGTTAACTAATAAAGTGGTTGCTCCTATAGCTTTTGCCAATCAATACTAACCAAACTCTGGTATTCGAATTAGATACAAGGGAAAGGTCTTAAACTAGCAAATCCACGGACAGGTCTTAAACTAGCAAATCCACTACTACAAAGGCAAGAACTGGGCAACTTAGACAAAAAAGGCAAAGAAAGCCGGCAAGCAGACAAGCCGATCCTCAAAAGCACCTTCTATATATTTATTATTAACAGGGGCAGTCAGGGGCAACTCGAGAATCAAATGCAGGTTCACACAGGACTTATCAAGTGGAGTCTGGAAATCAATCGTATCAAGTGGAGTCTGGAGAAGTTGTTCTCGCAGTTTTCATCTTTTTTTGTTCCTACTCCTGAGCCGAGAAAGAATACTTGCTTTGTTAAGAGTGCAGGGTAGGCTCGGACTATTGTAAATTACATCTGTTAATAATAGAAACTATTGATGGCAACTGAGGTAAACTCTTCCTTTTGAGGTAAACTCTTATACGCGCTACTGCAGAAGATCTTTATTCCCTTGCTTCTGGAACAACACTTGAAACAAATCATTCCACTACTAAGAGAGGGTATAAAACTACTGATCTAAAGTATCAGGACTACTCCGGGCAATAACAAGTGCTAAAGGGAAGGGGACAGGCAAGCAACAACTACTATCAAGGCGGAGAGAGTCATTATAGTTTCAGGCCCTACTGATTATAGGAAGAAATGCATTCGTTGGCAAGTTTATGAGTTTAATAAGAAGATTCCTTTCTCTGTGCTTCCCCGTTCAATAAATGCTTTTTTAGTGTATACCTTGACAAATCCTTAAAAGGTCTTCCACTCTGGATATCCCTATTAATACTAATCATAAGGTATAGGTTGCTAAGGCCTTGTAGCTCAGGTCATAATTTAGTTATATACTTCCTAGGCTAGGCGCGTATACTAATGCAGGGAATTGGTCATATCATCTCTCTGCCCTTCCCTCAGCCGGTCTTCTACTAATAAGAATAAGGGCTAGCGGGTCTCAAGTCTCAACTGAAAAGGTGTTGGTGCTGTAGCTCTAAGTCTGCTATAAAAGAATGGAATGCGCGCGGAAGAGAGGCACCCCAAACTATAAGTTAGGAACCGACAGCTGTCCCCTAGTAGATCTAGCATGCCTAGCTCAAGCCCCGGAGTCTGTTTCTTCCCTTGGAGTTGCTGATCTACCAGTTGCTTCTGCTGATACTTACTTTTTGGGTGATTCAATTCTTAAAGGAAATGGAACGAGAACTAGGGTTTGTTTCATAGAGGAGCCTAGCCTAATTCAGTTAATAGGAGCGTTCACTGCTGACTTTAGAAAAAAGGTGATAGGTATAAGCGGGCCGGTCTTCTACTTAACTTGTATATAAGGGGGTGTTAATGGCGTTAGTCGGAGTCCTGTGTCTATGGCGTTAGCAGTTGCTTTTTAGTTTCATCAGTTAAACTCTTATTGCCCAGTTCCGGTTCCTGTTCGAGTTGCATCCTAACTTCCGTGTTAAAGTTTAATCCTACGAAAACAGGTTTCATCTTCATGCCCGACCCGAGTAGTGGTAGTAGCGGCCAGTTCTCTTGTTCTTATCGACGATAATTTCCTTATTGACAGCTTAACCGAGCTAAATTAATAGGTACCCGTTTGCACTTGTTCTTTCTTTTGTCGTTGCTTATTTGCTTGTATCATTGAATCTAGCTACTCTTACCAAAGATGTCACTACCCATGTGCTCCGTGCTCTAAAGTCAGGATTTCCCTCTATCTCGCCAACCAAACCTAGTGCTCTCTCCTCTTCCTCTCTGGAAAGTAGGGATGAAAGATCCTCTCCGGAAGGTAGGAATGAAAGAGCCCAGCAGAAAAGCAACGTAGCCGCAACGTAGCCCTGTTTTATAGGCAAAAAATGAACTAAAACATCACAGTAGTAGTTTGATGGGAAATGCCCTATTCAATATACTTCTCGGCTGTATAAATTAATTTGAGCTAAGAACATAGAGCCTTGTCGAATCCCCTAAACTCATATACTTACTTTATACTATTAATACGGGATAGGAGCTTGTTTAATTCCTTCACAGGCGCCCCAAGAGGATAGAAGATATATATGCCCGGGCCGGAGTAGGAGAAGAAACCATATATGTAGCTATATACGGAGTCGGGGATAGAATCCGGATCTTTCAACCCACAGCAAAGATTCAACTCTGGCTTCTGATCTGTCATCTGCTTCAGGACTTAGCGCTTCAACAGTCATCTATTCTGCCCAGACCTCCCCACTAATAAAGAATGAAACAAGCTGATAGCTCCTATACTTACTATACCTCTAAAACAGCTACTTGTACTATACCTCTAAAACATCTACTAGCAATCCTTAAAGGTAGGGGCTAGGCTCACAATTCCCACTTTTCAATTCCATTCTGAAGTCCTAACTCTGGTATTGTATTTAATATAACAACAGGAACTCCATTGCCCTTAACTAATTAGTTCTTCCCGCGCGCAACAAGATACTTTCCTTCTACTGTTGATGATCTCGTAGTTCTATAACACTAAGCACCTTTGCCCTTACTGTATGTATTGTATACTTAATATCCACGAGCTCACTTGATACACGCATGAGAAAAGATCTCTTCTCTCGGCACCAACAAACACGGAAGCACCCAAAGAAACTCCATTTGCAGAACAAGTATTCAGGACAGATGCGCTTTCGCCAACACCCTACTTGATAACTGGATACTTTTGCAATAAATATAGTATGGTAGCAGCGATATACTTTACTTCTCGCAGTAGGGAAGGGGAAAACCATCTGTTCAGTGAAGACCCGAACTTTCAGAACTCGCCTAAATGCACAACTCCGTATGAAACCACGACTCATAGGTTTTATTACTTAAGACAGATGGGTTAACACAGAGTTACAACTCCTTACTTCTAGTTAGGTTTTATGACTTTTGCTTACTTCTAGTTTGGTTTTATGACTTTTTTGTTATTCCACTATAAGATTGGAATTATTATTGCCCTAATGGAAAGGGGTTGTTGACTCAGCACAAGAATCACTGGTTTGTTTACAAGGACCAACAAGATGAAGTGGCGTCAGCTAGAGGGAAAGTGGAGGTTGAGGCAGAATATCTGACTTCTGCTGCTCCCTAACGCAGAACTAGAAAAGCTGTTAGGTAGGTAAAAATGATTTCTATACCAAGTGCTCGCTATACAATGTGCTCGCTAGATTATCTGATTTTCCTCGGGTACGTCATCCAGCAGATCAAGTAAGTAATCTAGCGCATTAGGTATGTGATTCAATTGCAATACTGATTCTCTCATAGACAACACTTCATACACAAAGATACAAGTATTCAGGACAAGGAGTGTAAACAAGCCCGACTACTTTAACTCGAACTACCTTAACATAACAGAGACCTTAATTATTCCTTTTTGCATCGTTTAAGCCATAGGAAACTACTCCAATAGGGAATCCCATAATTTCAGACAATAAAATAAGTGGAAGTGCATTTCTTCTTAATAACATATACCCCCTTGGCTTCTCAAGCACCCGAACTATCCTTTCTTAACCGCCAACACCTGAACAAGACATTCCCAATTACTTAAGGGCTGCTCCAGATAATTAATCCGCAAATGAAAGGAAGTCAGCAGTTGGTTGGTTTACTCGGTGCTTGCTCGAAAGATGAAACAATCACTTCTTATTCTGACCTTAACCCTGCAACAATACCACAAGCGCTACAGATCCAGATCGTGCCTTTACTTCTTTTGGGAGAGGTGATTCTCCAGCTGATGCTTTATATGATACGGATACTGATCTAGCTTACTCAACTGCTTCCTCACCTGCTGATGCTTGAACTCGAACGTCACTTTCTGAACGAAGTCAGCCCTCTGAGCCTAGGCTTGATGCGATCCTGCCCTATACCCATAGGGAGTGCACAAGTAATCAATCCTATCCCTGCCAGCTCTCTGCCTAGGATAGTCTAAACTAAAGGACAATCAAGGAAGGCAGTTCGAAACGAAAGCAGGTAAGGGGATAAAGGCATAGAAGGAGATATGGCACTTCTGAGGGTTTTCCGGAATTAGCTCACTATTCCAATAAGAATATCTTGCTATTCTCCGATCAACCGAGGGAAGAATCTAAGTTTACATATCGTACTAAACCCATCAATGAGTCAGAACAGAAGCAGTTCGCATGTACATGAACAACCTACGACCGGACATGTAGTAGGTATATCTACAAGGTGTACGGCCCATTAACTTTTTAAGAGCTTGCTTCCAAAGCCACAGATGGATAAATGGGTTTCTAGTCACATCGCCAGACGATCGTTGTTCGTTGATAAAGTTACTGATAAAGAAGGATAGAACTCCTGAGAAGACACGGACAAAAGAAGCCTGTGTGGTAGAACCTAGAACTTCTGGTCCTACCTCAGATGGGAACATGAGACCAAGAAAAACCAACTTCTAGCCAAAGAAAGCTAGTAAGCAAAAGCCGAATCTTATCAAAGAAGAAACAGTCCTCCAAAGTTGATAAAGGAGAAAGGCATTCCAGAAGAAGAAGTAAATTACTTATTTAAAGAATTGAGTTCCACCCCTGCAATGGAAGAATTGAATTGAAGGATGAACACCACTGCAATGGAAGAATTGAATTGAAGGCTATAGGTCTATCAATCTCATCGAGTTGCCAGACTCTAAGCGTCCACATGAAGCAGATCGTGTAGGGTATCCATTATATTGCCCAGATGGTGTTTGGGGACAATCCCAGATTGCTTTGTCCTAAAGCAAGCGCTAAATCCATCGGCTGAGAAATTAAGGAACCATAGACGTCGGTAACTCTGGAATACTATAAAGAAGGGTAAGAAGATGGCTGCATCCAACATGGCGACTTATTCTTGCCTCACGATCGATGTATTCGACGAAGATGATGGCCTACTCTACTTCCCGTAGGAGCCCATTTATGTAAAAAAGAGAACTCTAAGGTCGGGTACTCAATTACCTGACGTACAGCCTCCAGCACCAGAAGTGGGGGCGTACCAAGCTCTACCTAAGCAAACTGCTTCCCCTGAGAGAATAAAATAACTGGTAATGTCCGAATCAAATACCCGCCTCTCCTTGCTAAGCGTGTACGACGCATTGTGTCTATCTTCAGATCTTAGAGAGGCGCTGATTACAGCTCTTTCCTTTCTTGAGGAAACTAATGCAGAGGTTTCAAAAATCGACACATCGACGGCTCGGCTCAATGCTGTTCTATATAATTAGAAGATTCAGACTTGGGGGACTAAGTTTAACAACCGGCCCTTCCCTTGTTGATGGCAGTAAGTCTTTAAGACATCACCCAGTACCCAGAATCATGTTAGACTTGGGCGATAAACATAATCCTTTGGAAGATGCAGCTTAAGTTGGGATATACTTTTCATGATCTCAGTCCAACCAATACATGATACAAGGATTCAACCAATCGGTCAACAAGCCCTAGTCACCATCAGATTCCGTTTAATGCTCGAAGATATGATTACTTATGTCTCGAGTAATCGATGCTATCACCTAAAACCAATGTGCTTTTGGGACGTCCTTGGCTACACGAGCACAAAGTAGTGCCCTATACATGGCATCAGTGTTTTAAGTACAATACTCCCGAAGTCGCGGAACCCAATAGGATCTTTGCTAATACCAAGCCTTTCACGACGACAGATGCATTCTATGCGGATTCCAACATTCTATTTGGAGCCGGATTTTTACCTACACCTCCAGATTCCATGGCTTTTATTGGATAAATTACAGAATAATATTTTAGCAGGTCGCAGGCTTACCATGAAGAAAGAAGACTTATCGCAACATCCCTAGTGAGCACCGTCGGGAAAGTTATCCCATCTTGAATATAAGGAGTATCTCTCGAATGGGTGTCTATGTCTAAGACTAAAGATCTCTCTAAACGTGGTCATACCTGTTGATGCCACTAAGGCGGAGAGAAGACGGAAGAGGAGACGCCCTGCCACTAGACGTGCTCCTTTACGTTCTCTTCCACGAAAGTTCGATGTTCCCACAACTATCGACAAGAATTAAGGTAGTGAAGCGTAACTCTCCGTTGCATGATTCTCAAGTTATTCACTTGATTACGGAAATTGGCTATGACCCTTTGAAAAGGTAAAGGTAGCTCTATGGCTTTTGACCGTACTGCCTCAATTACCTCCAACACTTAAAGAATCCGGAATGGTAGCTATGGTCTGAGCTAAGCAGCAGACATTTGGACTATAAGGTGCCCTATCCTTAAACCTCCTTATATAATAAAAGTATAAGCTTAACCCTCCTTAGATAATAATAGTATAAGCCTTACCACCCTTTTAAGGAATTAGCTAACTATTACAATACACGATTTCATGATTACCCGATCTAGAGTAGCCTTATCTCGATCACTTCTTTTGAGGAAACATAAGATTTAACATAATGATACCATTGACAAATTGGCATAATCATTTGATAACGCGAGAAAGCAACTACTTTAACAAGGAAGGCAGGCACGGAAAGGAATACTTTAATTAGCAATTAGCTTTATTCGCGAGTAAGGCCTTACTGTCTTTCTTAAGATTGAGATTCTATTCTCTATGCTTTTCATAGCCCCCGTCAAGCCTTTCTTTTTCTCTCTATTAGCCGGGTCCCTAATCCAATCTCCGTTAGAGAAGCACTAGATAAGCCAAGCCCCTAATAACCCCAATAAGCACTCTATAGGTTTAACGCGTAGCACCTAAATAAATAAGATTATGTCCCTGATCTACGAATAGAAAAGGCAGATTTTATACCAGCTATTCAAAATCAAATTATGGAAGAAAAGTGAAATGGGCCTCAGACTCTTTATTAGCCCTACTTCCTTTATATCCCAGCTAACGTAGTTTACGCTTTCTGAAACAGTTAGAGAAGCACTTTGACCATCTGGGAACGGAAAGCATATATCTCGAAAGAATAGGACTCCATAATGGTAAGGACTTGAACGCTTAGCTCTTCTGGCGAAGTACTAAGAAGCTTTGGCCGCAAGTAGCCAACTTCGGACCCAACTACTTTTCCCCCAAGACCTACAGTCTCTACTCTGATGGGTCTCACGCAATTCTTAGCTTCCCTTTTTATCTGGAAGGAAATTATCTTCTAAGGGGGAATGTGGACATAATGCTTTTCCCTATCGTCACAGCACCATATCTTTATTTCCTTTCCCCAGAGGTTCCTGAAGAAACTGGCCCGGCTTTTGGGACATTTCCGGAGTTATAGAAAAGTGGTAAGTGTTAGATGTAACAATGATTGTCTTAGCTGTGGTTGTGACATAACTTCTTCTCTTAGTCATTCTTTTAGAGTATCTTCATTGTTACTTGTCTACTTCTCCTATTTCTTGTCTACTTCTCCTCTTTGACTCGGTGATACACACTTGTTTGCCACGTCCACGGGCTTTTCCCTATTGATGTCCCCCTTTATACTTATCTTTCACGTGGTGACTCGGGTTCCTCGGCATCTTCTGAACTTAGTTTCACTTCTGTAGATTGCTCCCCCAATCATATCTCTTTTCGCTTTTTGATCCTTCTCGGAAAGCTTATTTATTTATGGGCAATTCCATCTATTTAGGTGCCCACCAAGATGATGCCTCATCAAACACTACATTTGGAGACACATAGCACCGACTGGTTGTCGGGTTACAACCTTTCCTTTTATCCTGTTATCATATCCCACAAAGATGCCGGTGCCCTTGGGAGCTTCGACTTTTGGCCATCCTATTCTTAGAAGCCTAATAGCTAAAGTATTTCTCTCTAGTCCAGGAAGTAAGACATGAAGGAGTAGTAAAACCCATTCGCAAAGAAGCCGGAGAATACCTAGTTAGTTTTATTAAATGGCCGTTGTAAGCTACTTGTTGGCTTTGACTGAAGAAGACCTTTCTATACAGAGTTGGGAGTACCTATAACCGGAACTAGGTCTTAGAGTCTGATCATGGAAGGCACTTCTTTTGCTTAATAATAAAGTATCTGGTACAACCTCTTCTGCCGCGGAGTAAGAGTATGCCTCTCCTTTTGGACCGAGGGTTACTGGTACCACAGGAAACAAAAGATCTATTTATTATAAACCTATACGAATCAAGACCGAAATAGACTACATTAGATGGAAGAAAGTGGGAAGACAGGACGGAACCTTCTTAGCTGGGTGTTGAGGCTCTGCAAGACCTGCGGGTATCTTTCTATTTCTATATCAACATAAAGAGATTCGTGAGCTGCGCACTCTTTTTACTGGTTAACAAAGAAGTAAGCACACCTCTTCCGGACCTGTTATTCAGGATGGGCCGGCTAATGCCACTGCATTTAGTAGCACCCTTGGCGTAGCCTACGCAGTCAACAAACTCTCCACTGAAACAAAGAACCAGAATCCAGAAACTCTTTGCGTTAAGAGCCCAGAGAGTAAATGATTGAACCTACGGCCTAATCTAAATGCATGAAACCAGGCTAAAGTGGATTCCAGAGGTCCAGCGAAATCTTTCCTTTTCGGGGTGAAATCCTTGTCACTAAATCAGACATTTCATAGCTTATAGCCTTTTTTGATTTGAGAAAGTACGATGAGTCCGGACACCGTAAGAGGAACTTAGACCTTAAACTGGAGTTAGCTGTTTCTTAGTTCATTCCTTCCCAGCTAAAAACATGAACTGAGTTACTAGTGGGCAAGAGGACTCAGAGGCGTCGTAGTTTCTTTATTAAACAATCATTCCAATGGTCATTGTTCCATTGGTTATATTCCCTCCATTGGTTATATTCCCCCGGGATCCACTAGTCATTGCCTTTAGGCCTTGAGTCCGCCGTTCCTAGTTATGCCATTTCCTAATACTTCTCCTATTGCCTTGACTCCTACTGCCCTACCACCAAGACCGGCAACAGCAGCAGATTCGCCGACAGCTGAGAATGAGTCACCGGATATTCCGTATTCGAAGATGCAAGTCCATCTTAACCCAATACATCAGAATGGCTAATTAAAGAAAGATAAACGAGGAAAGAATCCGTTCAGTTCTTTTACCACGGTATGAACTCTTTTTCTAGAACATATAATTAAAGCCAATCTCGAGATCAAGCTTCCTATTTATAGACCTAAACCTCACTCAGGGTGGAAGGCTCACTTAATAAGGTTACTGCCCTGCCAACAGAGACCTGGGCCCTAACTGGAACATAAAAGTCAGTGAAAAGAACGTATGCGCATATAAAGAGATGGATACAAAGTACCTTACTGGAAGCTTGCTTACTCGTTCCACTTGTCATTCCTCCAACTATAAAGCAGCAGCACAACAAATAGGTAGTTATAAACCGAATTAGAACTTCCCATTTTAATGCCTGCCGCTAAGTCCTGTGTTTCTGCGTTGTTCGTCAAGTCAACAGGAACTAGCCCGCTTGCAGCTGACTTTAGAATTGCTCTAACAGTTTATGTTCGAACTGCCTCTAGCTCTAGATACAATAAAACAAGTTGCTTGGCCGGGTTTCTTTCAAGATCCGAGGCGGGGGAATTATAACTTATCAGCAGCCGTTGAACCTTTGAATAAGAATTCCATCCCCTCCTTTCCTTTTTGAGATTACTGTTTTGAATGCTACTCCTCGAAAATCACCTACGACACTACACTAACTGGAAATGCTTTAAAGTTTATCATTTGGAAACTTTATAAACTCGAAAAAGGACCAAGCAACTAAGCAGTTACTTGGCTAAGTGGACTTGTCGACTTTTACTTATTCACGAAGCTTGTCTGGTAATAACAAGACTCCTCGCCTCGAAAGTCATCATTTCACAACTTGACCTCTGATTAAATAATTACCAACCATATATATGAGACTCAACAAGCTTATTTCACACTGCGGATTCTCTGGAAACTGCTTATCCATCTTGAAGTTCAGAATTAATTGAATCTTTTGAGCGCAGAAGAGAACTCTACTGAAGTACAGATACGCTTGCTGCTGACTTGGGCACTGCTGCTGATCCTGTACCATCTTTTGCCCTAAACAAAACCAGAACGGCTGCTGACCACCCACCTTCCTAAGCAAGCACCCAAAGAGGCGAGCATTAAGTACAAGCACCACGCTTCAGAAGTTATCGACTCCGATCTTCTACTAGGAGCTAGGAGCTACAGCACCAACACTAAAACGGAACCTTTCCCCAGGTTCCTTAACTTTATAAAGCTTCAACAGTACCTGATCCGACTCCTTACCCAGCTTCTTTTCTTTAAGATAACGATAGGGCTTGGCTTGGTAATACTTAACGTTTCCTTCAGTGGACAAAGGATTCTTCGATTGTAAACTCTTAACGCTACGCTTGAATTCAATTTAAATTGAAACACCGTAAGCATAGTGGTGAGTAAAGTCAACTAATACTATATTTCCATCTTTCTACTCTCTTGCCCCGAGGAGAACTGTCATTGAATATCTATCTTTTGCATATATACCATGAGAATGTAATCAAGCAGAAACTCAGTTAGCGGCTCACTTACCCTCATGCGCAGAAAGAAATAGAACAGAAACTCCATGTCTTAGGAATGCACCTTAACCTTTAGAGGATTGATCCGGGCTAAGGGAGTTTAGAGTGTCAATTCCTGGAGGTGACATGTAAGATTCCACATAAGATGAGTTTCCCGCGACTAGAGCCGAGTTGAGATACCACAGCACAGGACTTACGGGGTCGGGCCAGGAAGAGATTTGAGTGCTAAGAGAGGACTTGATTGAACTGATGCCACTGCACTGTAAACTAATCATTAATTGGAATCTGTCACTGCATGCTATCCAAATCGGAATGGAAGATAGACCCTTCCAAATGTGATAGTGTTGAGCCCGCCTATCAATCCGTTGTTCAAGCCTTAACCGCTTGGGAACAAATCTGTCTTTGGTGCAAGAACAAGTGCCAATGAAATAAGTCCCCCAGAGGCCCTTTTTCAGGAGTTGAGTTAAGTTCGCCAATTGTTCGTTCAAGTCTTGTATCTAAAATATTGTCATTAGAGAATTAGAGGAAGAAAGAGTAGCAATTCCTATTAGATATGGCACATCGGTAACAGTAATCAATTCACATTCAACAGGGCGCTAAAAAGAAAAGATTAATCAAAGGCCGGCACAAGATTCCTGTCCGACAAGCAACAGAGTTAGGCCAAGCAACTAAAACTTTATTTATTACTTGCTATGTGCTAGGGAGAAAGAGTAAAAAGAGCATTAAGTTTAAGGTTTTGTTCGAGAGTTTGATACCTTACGGTTTCATTTATGTAGTTATCCGCTTGTCTTCTTTCTTCCCTTAGTAACGGATATCTTATCTTTATAGTACCTTATGCAGGGGTTGAATCAGCAATCCTATATCAAGAGAGTCAACGTTATCCGCCAAGTAACGTAGTCAGACCGCCAAGGAACGGATGGACTCAAAGAGTAGGTTCGGGTGTTGGCTTTGAAGCTTCTTTTCTCTCTTCCTTCGGCTCCTCAGTTGTATTTTAAACCAGAATTCTTCTCCTATCACTCCCGGCTCATCTAATCTCTTTGAACTCATCCAACTATGGATCCTATACCGTAGTCAACAGCCAATCCACTACTACCCTATAGCCTAGTAACTGAATTCCACAAGTAAGTAAACCTGTCTACCCGAGTTAAGTCTGCCAACAAATACTTCTTTCAACAAGCTGCTGACTCCTATTAACTGAATTAGGCTAGGCTCCGATCAATCCTCTTCTATAGATAGTTACCGATTGCATCAACCCTTTCACTCAATTGTCTAGGTTCGTTGCGAGGGTTGTAAGTTGGGAAGAAATCTAGGAATTAAAGAAGTGGGCGAGTGCTATGCATAATAGAATGCCAGATAGCCATCAGCAACAGTAACAACCAACAGGGGGGCAAGCTAACCTTTCTGTTAGCGCCTTGTCAACAACTCCTTTTCCTTTAGCCGAGTCAACTCCTCTTCATTTGCATTTTCTCTTTCTTTCGTCTCGAGCACTAGATTTGTGGAAATACTATGCTTACCTTTCGCCAACTCCTATTTAGAATTCTTTCGCCAACCTCCCAGATTTATCATTATGATCCTTTAGTTGTTAAGGGAACAAACTAATAAGCTCAGGAAGGGAGAGTTCTTTTATTGGCTCTAAGTAAACTATAGAAGATGTCGAAGCGGTATAAAAGATATGATGCAACAGAAAGATAAAGATCAGAGGCTGTGGCAGTATCAAGTCCAGTTTAGAGAAAGGCTCAACCAGGATCAGTATCTGAAGCGGTAAGTCCTGCCTGAAGTAGATTGATTTCCAGTTATTGTATAGTCTACTAGTTCAGTTGCTGTAAGTGATTCAGTGTTGTCCACTATAGAGGCAAAAACTGGTCCCTTGACACTCATCTTATCCATCTCTGGCTACCGAACACATAGTGCATTTTACACCCATATCTTTAAGGCATTAATGAAGGGCACTGGTTAACTCAGGAACAAATACTGGACAGGAAGGGTCGGCTTGGCTGTTGACAGAGGAGAGGTTGGCAAGGGTTCCGAAGATGTTCTTGCCCTTAAGTAAATTGCTGTAAGTACAGAGTTTAGCCTATTTGACGTGGGTGCCAATTATGGGTTACTTGTATAATATATGTGGGTGCCTCGCCTTTGGGGATCTATCGAATCAATCTATTAGGGGTGCCCAGCTTGGGGAAACCCTCTTATCGGCTCAACAAATGCATTTCCAACAGCACAAACCCTGTCTGACTTTCTTTGATCAATAGGAATGGATGGTTCTGCTTTCGACTACTTCAACATGGCCAAAAGGCAACAAACAAGTAAATGCTCCTAATATTTTTCAAGATAGCCTTATTAGGAGAGATACAAACCAACCTGAAGAAATATCTATTGGGGTTAACCTTAAGATCAGGAGTCGGAGTAGGTGAAGAAACAGGTAAGTGCGCGAGGGGTTTAATGGAAGACATAGGAATTAGAGGTGGTGGCTCAAACAGTACTTTAGCCAACACCCCGCTCCGGTAGGCATTAAAAATCAAAGAGATGATCTTAACCTTCTGTATTGTACAAAACTCGGGATGAAACTGGAAAACATAGGCTTTAACAAGGGATTCAACATCAATTTAGGTAAATAAGAAACAGATTAATGAAATGGAGTCTTCTCTTATTAGTTTCATGCTAGATACGCTAGCTACTTCTTACCTATGTTCTATTACATCTTTGTTTGATTCTGACTTATGTGTTTGATCTATCAGCCTAGGTTCAATTCCCCAGTTTCGAGTAAAAGCCGTATTAGTAGTTAGTTAAAGCCCTGTTAGCTGTAGGCTTTCAGCACCTGTATTTCAGGTTGGATTCCCTGTTCCTGGATTATGAATCCAGTCTATCGAGGTACTAGTTCCATCTAGGTGGACAGTGCTTTCTTCTTGTTATTAGTGGCCCAATTATGAATATCATAGTGGGATTCTAATTAGCCTTGGTCTGATTCCGAGTTTCCAGGTGGAGGTACTGTTGGCACTAGTATTAGTTTATAAGCAAAGTAGGGCACCTTAGAGACAGGCTGAATTCTATTAAGGAGTAGTGTTTTTAAGCTAAAACAAGTCAGGGTTGAGGTCAGGAGCCAAAGAATTATATCCACGATAGTCAGAATTAGCTATGGGCAGTTCTCAGCTTGAAAGCAAGGAAGGTGTCGGCGTAACCCTAAGAACGCGGAGGAGGTTGGGCAGGCTTGTTGGCTGTGTTTCCAGTCTTTTCATTAGACATAGTATTGAAAGTGCATTTATATGATTTAGTAGAAGCCTACGACCCCGAACACAATAATAAAGCCTTACTTACTACAACAACAAACCAAGCCTTACACCACACCCCCAGATGCCAAGCCTTATTGCTTAGCCCCGTTCTTATTGACTCACCTTAAAGTCTACCGCTCCTTAATAGTCATTCTGTCCCCTACGCACATAAAACGAGGTAGTCTTCCTTTCCTTTAAGAAAATCTGACTTTCCTGACTTTGATGCGAGGTGTGGTCCACTGAATGGAGTTTCTTGGTTACCTAGATCTATCTAATGTAAGTGAATCGGATGTTGATGTTAAAGTTGGATCACAAGTAAAGTATTCGACCCTAAAGATGTTAGGAGTAGTTACTTGCCTACTAGTCTGCTTGGTGGACTTGGTTATAACTCATATTCACTCCCCTTTAGTTGCTTGGCTTGGCCCTGATAACTATCCATTAATTATAACCATCCATTAATATTCATACAAATCTGGATGCACTATATGATTTACCCTTTGTTTCATGATGTCGTACCTTTACTTGATTAACAGGAAATAAATATTCTTTGATATTGGCATTACTATAGGGAACCGGACTGCTTACTCTCTTGGGGAACAAGCGTATACTATACTCAATATTCTCTTCCATATAATAAGAAACGGATTTGATGCTATTTATATATAATAAGAAACGGATTTGATGCTATTAGTCTATTGGTAATCTGGCTCGTCGACAACTTTACTTTGGCACCCCAACTAACTCGTATACTTGGTTAAGCCAAGCAAGCAAAGCACTACATACTCGGTTAAGCCATTAACTACTTAGGACATTGGGGTTGGTCCAGTGGGATCTTTCCCTATAGGGTCCTTTTCTTTATTGTTTAGGGAGTTCGATTGTGTCAGATACACTAGCATCAGAGTATGGCAACGAACACTTACTTGGTACCTGATACTTGGTATGAGCTTTCCCAGTGGCCAGACGATTGTTGTCGAATCGGGGTTGCGAACGCAGGAGAATTAAACTAGGTTCGCTCGGCAAGTGAGGGCTCGGTCTCAATCAAAGGACTAACAGAGTATCCAAACGTTGCTAACCGTCGAACGGAGCATCTCGTTCTTTGTTCACCCCTACCTACCTAACCCATATGGTTTCCGACTGACGCCAAAAAGTAGGTCGTTCGATGTTCGAGATTGTGGCTACGATGGCACCTCCACCGCTAATGCAGCACCGAGCGCCTGAAACCATACCCGCATCCAACCGCAGGGAAGCTCGACAAACTATTATTTTATACCCTACTTCCACAGAATACATTCGATCTGTGGTTCACTTAGGGCTGATTTTCATGGAATTTTATCATTGCTTCACACTAGGGTTATACTACTCTGAAACAAAGATCTGTATGCAGCAGTCAAAGTGTTAAAATAACAATACGGAGAATCAAAGTAAGTAAAGGGCTTAACTCGCTACCGGAGTGGTTTTCTATTCTTGCAGTTGTCTTAGAGTTGCGATCTCAAAACAGCGGCACACGAAAAAAGGAACTGCAGATTTGGTTTCTTACCTTACAATTCCACCAAGTAACGTATAATGTTACGCACCAAGCACCGGCTTTGATACATAAGCAGTAGATAGACTGGAACAAGACTTTAACCTTTCATTGCTTAACCTTAACACAAGCAGCGAGCCTTGACTCCTATACTAATCCACTACTAATTAATAGAGTTTACTTACCGCTACTCAGGATCTAGACTAGATGTATTCCTTAACTCCGCGACTTTCAAGGAGATGGGTTCCACTACTGGTTTTTCTTGCCCGTATATTTCGTCGGTATCGAAGCAAGAGAGGGGAAATCGGATAGTAGTGAAGAGCAATCAAAGTCTTAGTTAACAGAGGGGAGAGAGGCAAGTCAGATAGAGTTAGTTCCGGTCTGCAAGGGAAGCAGTCTTTGTATAAGAATTCCACAGCTAAGTAAGCAAAAGGGAAGCAGTGTACTTACGGATAACTATTCTATACCAGTTGCCCAGTAGCTTGGCAGTTTACAGAGGTAGATGAGCCTGAGTCGAGGTCGGGCACTTATAAGAGGTGGGGGACCTAAGGGATTCTAGCCGGTAAGTAGCTTGCCCTGTTCTTGTTTAATACCTTGTTTCATATCCCCAGTGGAATACCGAGTTGCCCCTGTTCTTGGCAGAATAGTCTCTATCCGGATAGGTTTGACTCATTGCTGAACACAAGCCCAATTCACTTAAGGGCCAGTAAAGAAGTAGGGATCATTCAATTCTCAATTCCGTATTTGATTTGTAGAAAGTATTTGTAGAAAGAGCAATCAAGCAAAGCAGACAGAATAGTCAGTATAAGCAAGCAGAACAGTAGGAGTGAGTTCAGATAGTAGCAACTATTAAGTCGGAGTGAGGCAAAGTAGTTGTCTGGTTCTGGTTCTTGACCAAGTCCTCTGGGTTCGGGGACTGATGCGGTGTCTAGTAAGAATCAAACAGGTGCTCCTCGGCCTGATACTGATGCTTCTAAGTCCGATGCTAGGTAGTTAGAGGCTGCAGTTAAGGAGTCAAAGAATAGAACGAGTTTTTGAGCTTCTGGGTTAACCATACTTCTGGTAGGGAGTTACAGACTTCAAGCGCGCCTAGCTAAGGTATCTAAACAATCAAAATGTAGCTAAGGTATCTAACCACTAACAATGTAGCTAAGGTATCTAACAACTAGCAACTAGCAACTACTGGCAAAGAATTCCAATAGTAAGACTAAGAATGGAACGTGGTAGTAGTTGCCCTTATATTAAGTCGTATTGGTTTAGTTGACAGCTTCCCCGCATCAGTAAACAGATTCAAATTGAACTCCTAAGTATCAGAGCCCCTTCTCAAATCAAGGATCAAGCAGTGTCTACTCAGACTGAAAACCACTGCTAAGTAGCCCGGGTAGCAAGTAGTAGAGTATTCGTAGTTGTCTCTTTGCTTTGAGTTCCATTCCTTTAGTGGGCGATATAGATTCCATTACAGTTTCCTTTGGCGCAAGTGCTTAGAAAGGAATTGAAGAATCAGAGGCTAAAGTCAGGTCTAGGTCGGCAAGGGAGAAGCTAGTAATTAATAAGGGAGAAGCTAGTCATTAATCAGAGAGGTGGGCAAGGTAGTCCAGAGTCGAGGTAGGCAATAAAATGGTTATCAAAGCGGGAATTTAAGGCCTACCTTTACGGATTGCTAGTGGAAGATGTACTAATAGCGATAAGTACTGAGTTTAGCCTGTAGTAATGAAGAGTTGGTTTCCGGACCCTTACCTAAAACTAGTAATAGAGTAGTCCTGTCGAATCCCCAACCAGTAGAGTAGTCGGAGTAGTCCAGAGTACAAAGGATAGGATAGATATTAGCTAGTAGCAAGAGCAGAAGTGGATGAGCAACCACTTGATTAGTTTACAGAGGAGAAAGAGTGAAAAGAGAAGAGATGAGCCGGGAGTGCTAGTTTCAAGTAAGAGACAACCTCAGAAGTGGGAATTCCATAATTATTGTGAGGAGCCTAGCCTGTAGCAGGTGGGCCTAGATAAGAGTCCAGGGCTAGTTCCTGTTCGAAAGTAGTCTACTTGTTCTGTTGCGGGAAGGGAGTGAATTAGTAGCAGCTGACGCTGCCCTTGCTTTAAGGCTGACACCCAATAGTTGCATTCTGATCTCTATCAATGTGCAATTCTTCCATTCCTTGACCTGGGGCTGCTAGGTAGGTAGCTAGGGTATCAATTGAGCTAGTATGGGACTGATGCTGTGTTAGGTGTGGAATCCTATACGAGGCTAGGGTAGTTGTCCAGTGGAATCAGTAGTTGTTGCCAGCTGCCAGTGGAATGATTTGTTTACTTTACAGATAAAGCAGTGCTAGGAAAGTTTCTCGGGATAAAGTAAGTTTCTATTGATTCTTAAAGTGTAGAGTAAAGATCGGGATCTTTCAGTTCAATTCTTTGTTGTGAGATCACATATAGGTTCTGAATGTAACCTTTTTATATAACCATGTGCATTCCATTCTTTTTCGCTTATAACTCTTCGTTTTTTTTCTTGCGTCACACAGGTTCTGCACCCTGACTTCCTTCTTTCTGCTATAGGGTTTATTTAACTCTACTACATGTTTGCTTGTTCCATTTAGCCAGAGGTTGTCCTGTCCTCGATAAGTGGCTTTGAACAAATTAGATGTTAGGCTCAAATACATAATAAGGACTGTTTTTCGGTTGAAATAAGTGTGTTTCCCTATGACGGGTAGTTAACAAGCGTTAAACTTAGAAAAAGATATACTCTTTTCTGTTAAGGGAGTGAGGAGCACCAACTTACTATTAGATTGGAGCAGGTGCCTTAATAAGAGAGTTTGACGGAACAAGATCTAAACCCACAAGCAAGAGCTTTAGAACAAGCAAAGCAAGGGGAAGAAAAAGAATCATAAGGAATGCAGCTCGAGCATTGTCAGCAGCGGAATTGCCTGTTCTCCTGGTGAGCTAGAGTTTAATCCCAAACTAGTAGTTTTCATCCCAAACAAGTAGGAGTAGCGTAAGGGAAGACTGATTGGAAATGCATAAAGTATCAGCTTTGAGGCTAGGGTAGTTTACTTACGAGTTGAATTCTCAGTTAGTGCCTCAGGAAGCGAGTCCTTCTTTTTGTGTTCTTGTTTCATCCCCAGTTTCATCTTGATTAGTTGACTCAGGTAGATTAGAGTAGTCCAGAGCCCCAACTGTATGAGTTGCCCTAGTTGGATGAGCCATAGCTGAGGTATAGCTCTTGAAAGAAGTATTAGTTGCTTTGCTTACGTAGCTCGTAGCTGGGTGTTAGAGATTCCAAAGCTTGTATATATAAGGATATAGAAGTGCAAGTCTCTTTCCGTTGTTCTTGAGCCAGTAAAGAAGCTAGTTCCAAAGTGAGTGAAAAAGTAAACCCTATACTCTGCAGGGGAAACTGAAACAGGTGATTCTCCTGATCTCTGAACTTGTCGACTGCCCACTTGCTACTGGACTTGATACTTTACAAAGAACATCAACCTAATTTCCTAGCACCCGTATATAGTAGTCTCCCAAGGAGTTATGAGTTTAGAGTTATAATAAATACAGGCACCAGAGTTGCATAAAGGTGAACTAAAGAATGAGATGCAGGAGTGTTATAGACAAACTCAGCATTGAGGTCAACCCCGTTAGCAGTGGTTCCAATCTTTATTTGTATTATTAAGTTGTCGATGTGAACATAGTTTGAGTTCAACTCCCTATTCTGAGTTTAGTAACATCCCTATTCCTCTTCGTTAAATAACATCCCTATTAAAAGTACCCCTAAGAGTATTCTGAGTAAAGTTAATCGCGCTACCTATGCTATTTTCTAGGCTACCAACTAGTTATAAAGGATATAGGACGACCCCATCGGCATAGGTTAAGGAAGAGTCACTTATCTTCAAGTCTTGCTTACAGGAGGAGCTCCGTCGTATATTCCTTTCCCTTTATAAGTAACAGGTTAGTAACATTATTAGTAACAGGCGAGTAACAGGGTGGGCGTACTCACACGCTGGAGTAGAATTGAGCTTATTAGTAACATAACGGGTAGCGTATATAGAGCGGTATAATTTCACTCATTAGTATAGGCCTATGACCCGGAAGAACAACTTCAGTAGTTCAAGCATAAGAATTAGGAGCCAGGGCATGGAATCGGGGAATTAATCCATGGAATAAGAATTTGACTCAGTAGAATGAGAATTTCACTTTTTTGAGTATAGTAGTAAAAGTACTCCTGGGAACTCTTCGTCAGGTGCTCTCAACTCTAAACTATTCATAAGCAGTCTAGACCCAAGAATAGAAATAAAGAATGCAAACACTACTTATAATATTGATACTGGAAACAGGGAATCCACTAGTACATAATCGATTGACCTTTCAAACATGGGAATGCACCTAAGTAAACTAAGCCTTTTGCCTCTTATAAGAACCTGCCACTACTAACTAGAGGTCTCCCGCTTCTGACTTTTATTCTTTAGTTATAGATCTGGCCCGCCCCTCCTTACTCTCCTATAGGGCCTTACTCTCATATGTATGAAAACACACATGCTAATATATAAGTCAAAAGAATAATGAACATACAACATACGCGAAAAGAATTCTAAATCAGAACAGTGGCATCGCTGCTCATTCTTATAGTGGTATCTCCTAGTCCTTACTTACTGCTTTCTTATTCTTTGCTTGCTTCCTTACTATTATCACTCTTATAATAATTGAGCTAGTGCCACAAACAGGCTTACAACCATTGTTAAAAGTCTACCGCTTGCCAGCAGCATTCTAGCCTTATTCCCCTTCATTGAGCCTAACTATCCTTGCTTTGATTCTCTCTATTAGTATTGAAATTTGACTTATTTTATTTACTTGGATTTCTCATATGATATAGTGGATTTACAGATATTTAGAATATGGTCTAGCGCATGCAAGCAATTGAACCAAACTACAGTTAACAAGAAGCACATTTCAAATAAAGAATGCACTTTAGTAGTAACAGGCTTAAAGGCTCGCGAGAGGCTAAGGTCTTTAAAGTAAAGCAAGGTTCGGTGTGATTAGTGAAAGAATCAAAGATAGGTAATTCATTAAAGAAAGGAGGGCAGTTCTGGTACAACTACAGGTATGAGATCGGTAGCTTAAGAGTTCAAAGCACTAGTTCCGAGTTTACACGGCGAATTGGAACCCTTCAGTTGAAAGGCAAGGATAGGAAGGTCGAAGCCCAAACTAAAGAATTGATATCGAGAAGGTAAGTTTGCAACTAACAACTAAGGTGCTGATACACAGGAATGCAAGGCGGCAGTTCCATACTTAAAACAAGGACGCGGATCAGCAGCTAAAGAATGAAGATCCGGGGGGGTCTATAGGCATTTTTCGAATCAAATACAGTAATTGCGGTTTGGCGGATAACAGTTCCAATAAATAATATTAGTTCTAAGATATAGAATAAAACCAAGGAGGGACATACCGATAGACAGGAAAGGCAGAATGGGAACGGCCCCCGGGAATAAAGAATGGAATTGATTGTTCCGAACCTTCCTTTTGCATTTCATCCTTGTTAGCTTTTGGGTTTAGTTTGATTAGGCACTGGTGAATTACTTTTTTTTATGTTAGTACTCGATCCACCAGACAAGACGACAAGCTACGTAGACAAAGTTGAGTGACAAAAGCTAGAATCGGAGGGAACTCAAAAAATATGGTCTAATGAGTTGTTACGGAGTCCACCAAACTTAGTAGAATGACCAAGGAACCGATACAAACACATAGAAGGCCAGGAACTCATATAATATTTGGAATGAGCCAAACAACTACTAGACAAGTCACTCGGCCAAGTAACTGCGTTAGTTCAATAAGTATCTATCCCTACCGGAGTAACAGAGCCAGAGGGGCCTGCCGCACTTTTAGCTCCTGACGCTCTGAACTCGCTAGAGAAAGAAAAAGGGACGGGACAGAAAATCCCGCTTAGAGATTTATACGAGACTATCTTAGAGATCTATACGAGACTTGACTATACTACCTATACTATACTCTTGTGGAGAGAAATCTATACTGAACTATCTATACGAGACTATACTCTTGTAGAGAGAAAATCCGTCTCAGCAGGCACAAAAGGGGAAGTTGAGAGAAAAAATGACTATATAAGAATAGAGGAGATAGTTGGGGGTGAAGTAAAGATAACTTTAGCAATATAGACCGGGCCTGCTTCCCATTCATTCTCTTAGGTTAAACAAAGATAACTCTAGCAATATAGACCGGGCCTGCTTCCCATTCATTCTTTGATCAGAATGCTTTTCGGCTGGTCAATAGGGTGCTTTTTCTTCTGTACTGTAATAGAGAGAGGCGCTGTAATAGGCGCGCTTAGCTAACGAATCAAAACCAAGGTAAGCTTTCATTGGTCTAGCCCGGTCATTGCTTATATTTTTATTCTCTATCGGTGAATTGGGGGCAAGAGTGCTTGAAGAGAGAGTTACCCCAAGGAGGAGCAGTAGTAGCGGCCGGCACATAGTTGTCTTTGTCTCCTAGGCTAAAGCAACTGTACAACAGGCAATGTTATCCGCGATGCCTCGCTGCATGGAATGTGATTTCCTCTTACTAGGGGCTATGGAATGGAAGAATTGGTTCAGCGCCAAGCTAATACAAACAGTCAAGTCAGAACAAAACTGGAATAATTAACGGACAAGCTACTAATAACGACCGCCAAGGAACGGGGCAAACAACTACTAGACAAGTCACTACTAACGACCGCCAAGGCACTGGGCAAGTCACGGCCGCTACCGCATAGATAGAAGGGCTCCATCGAGTGGGTCGGGTCGCTAATGACTCTTTTACGACGCCTGTGTCGCTGTCTTTCGCTGAACAATAAATACATTCTTATGGAACTTTAATCATCAGCAAGAATCCCATTACATTCCTGTAGGTGAAGCATTTTATTGCCATTGCTGCCACTCCTGCCTTTCATTCATGTTACGAGAATAATTCCCCTGATGTTTCAAAGCTTGACTAGACAAGTCTTGAACCAATCGATAACTTCCTTTCACCTGGGACTGATCTTATCCCACTGTTCGCTAACACTCAACCTAAGGATTCCCACTCTCCATCACCAATCGCAAAGATCAAG
The DNA here is from genome assembly GCA_900464855.2 of Musa schizocarpa. Lineage (NCBI taxonomy): Eukaryota > Viridiplantae > Streptophyta > Magnoliopsida > Zingiberales > Musaceae > Musa > Musa schizocarpa. Next base: position 41,635 of record LR890030.1, read on the forward strand.
ACGTTACCAACAACTATGGAGTGTGAGAAGTGCCCAACTCTATATGCTTTCTTCTCCACAACGACTCTAAATAGAAAGAAAGGAAGGTATTTCCAATACTTGATGAAATGATTCCAACAACTACATAAAAAGGGGGGCGACTCCTGCCAATCATGAAATATAAAAAAGCACGAAAGAGCTAGCAGCCAAAAGGACTGACAGGACAAGCAGCTCGAAGATCGGCTCTTGATCTCAGATACCCATGAAAGTCCGGATCGAGGTTTGGTTTCAGATGAAACCTGGGTGAAGCTGCTCTATTCTACCATTTGGACCTTGGGGCCGATAAGATTCCCAAATTCTGAATGCTGAAATTCCACCTTTTCTTTTTATCGCGAATCAGAGAATGCCTCAACTAAAACTCATTGTGCGCTCGTGAAAGGCGCTAATCCTCTACTCCTTAGCATATACCCTATGAATAGAAACTACCATTTATCACCCCGAATAGAAACTTCCAACAATGAAATGAGCGGTACCCGCGAGCTAGGAGCCCAACCGAAGCAGCTGCTCTTTGATCCCATTTTGCCCTTTGGGACCAAGAACGAAACTAAAGATAAGCATCCTATCGTTAGTATTCATGGTGCAATCAATTTGGTTTTCATTGTTTTTTGGAATCACATGGCCGGTCAATCAAATCTATATATCTAGCTTAGGATTCTAACTAAGACCTTATCTACGACAAGCAAGCTTCAGACGAGAAAGAAAGAAAGAATAGAAGAGAAGCGGCTCACTCTGAGTGAGGAACAGATCGAGCCGAGCTAGCTGAAAGCAATAAAGAAGCTTCGCTTCCTCGGTTTAAACCTGATAATTGACACAGAAAGATTAACTCGGAAAGAAAGACAAGGCCAAGGCGCGAGCACGACAATATATACTATGATTTACATGAGATCCAGAAAAGAGCCACTAAGATGATCACACCGACTCCATCGCATCCGACAGGCACCCGGCTGGAATCCACAAAAGAAGAAGCTTTCCAGGTGCATCATATATAATAAAGTCTGTCTTTATTTTAACAGCTAAAACAGCAAGCGCCGGTCTTCGCTCTTCGAAAGAAAGACTATTCTAAGTGGGGAACCCGAGACAAGCCAAGCGCTAAGTTCGGATACGACCGTGCTGGGATCATACAGACAGACAGCTACCATAATAGATCGAGTGGTGACATCGGCAGTAGAGGCGGAAGCACAGGTAGGGCTAAGTCAGAATAATTTGTTTACAGGGCCTAGGAACTACCATCGGTCGGGGCCTAAGGCTTTCAGCTCCTCGTTTTTCGTTCGTGCCCCCGTAAGTCATTGTTGGCGGTGGAGTGTGTTAGTCTTTAGTTGTGCGAAGCGTTGTTGATACTCAACTCACTGCTTTTACCTGCTTCCGGTGACAACAAAAAACTCTTTATGAATGGTAGGGTAGAGTACCAAGACATAGGGGTTGGCCGGCTTCTAAGGTTTCTTTAGTCCCAATTCGAAGGTTCCTTTTGGAGGTTGTAGGAATAAGAGGGAGACCACCTGCTGCCCGCGTTTTCGATCGATCTACAAGATCAGCAAGTCGGAAGTGTTCGCGCTCGGGCATCCTGTTCAAGCCGTCGTCAAGTCCTCGAGCAATTCAGAGCTCCTATGTCTTACTCGCTGAGGAAAGATTGTCTCCACTGTGTAAGCGTTCGTTCATCGGCCTTCTCCCTCAGTCCCGACGTCCTTATTCGCAAAGGAACGCAAAGCCCTTGGATGAGTCTGGTACCTCAGCGCATGCGTTTTATCAGCATCCTTTTAAGGTTCTCCTCGGAGTAAGGTCAAAGCGCCAACCAACCCTTCGGACACTTTGATCTCCTCTACGGTTTGTTCCCTTGCTTGAGTAAGAGATAGATATTCCTTGTCTGTACTAAGGCAGGTAGTAGCAGTAGGACTGGACTAAAGGTGAGTTTCATAGCGCCTGGTAGTCCCATGCCTTATCCTTACTTGTGTTTGACTTTATTCGACTTTACCATAAGGGGGACTGTCTTCTGTAAACTCAGAATGAATTGACTGAACAACTTCTACCAGTTTAAGCGCTAAGCATATTCCTGAGAGTTCCAGAAGCTGCAAGCAACGAACAAGTAAGAGCTCACTTAAGGTTGAGTCGAGTTATGAGTTAGCGAGTTGCCCGGGTTTTCTTTCGTAGTGACTTGAGACTTGGAATCTAACATATATAACAGAACTGAGAATTGGATTGAGTTAGGGCCTGTGTACTATATGGCCTCTTCTTTTCTGAGGGGACCGATAGCTATTGTACTGGGTTCAGTTCTTTTTGTATCGTATATTTATGGGAAGTGGTCTTCCTGCTCTTGTACTGGAAAGGCTAAGGGTTCATATTATTAGTGGAATCTATCTTCTCTTCTGTTGCCGGGTTCATATTAATAGTGGAATCTATCTTCTGTTGCCCATTGCGAGTTCAGGGAAAGAATTAAGTGTTTGTAGTGGAAAGTGTGTTTAGTTTCATCTATCTTATGGTGGTGCGCGGGTTCAGGGAAAGAATGAAGCCTTTACTTCTAACAGAAACCAGTCTCTTATGAGTTGGCTTGAGCCTATAGCTTTTGAGAGTTCTTTCTTATAGCTTGAGCTAGAGTATGGGTTGGATGTTTTACTTCTTTCGTATAAAAGGAATATAAACTCGGTGTTGGCTTACAGAAGGGGTAGCTAAGGAAAAGTGAGTGGATCTCGCCCAAAGCAGCCTTACGTGGGTTGAAAAAGATGAGACTTCTATTGCTAAGAAAGCAGAGTGGAAAAACAGTACTAGCCGACTTTTGACTTCTATTGCTAAGAAAGCTCTTTTTAAAAACGATACTAGCGACTTTCTAGTTTACTTCACTTCTCTTGCATCAAACGACTGGACTTCGAGAGCATTAAAAAACAAAGCCGGTGTTTAACAACAAAGGGATACTATAAGGATAAGGCGTTACTTCTTCTCTAACTTTACTTGTGTACTTGACTTCTTCCCCAAAGTGTTGTATAATAAATAAGAAGAGTTTGTAACTAATTTCATAGAAAGAACCTTACGCCAATAACACATATGGAAGCTAACGCCAATGACACATATATCATATAAATAAAGGAACTTCAAATCGTTGTGTGTCCGTGAATTTCATTGATTATCATCTAGATGGTCAGTCCATATAGTATTGATAGGGGGTGTCTACAGGATTATTTCAATTTTGGTACTAGGTCAGCTAAGATGTTTCTCCGTGTAGTTACAGCTTTCAGGTACAGTCATCAAGGGTAAGAAATTACAAGAATAAAGGGTAAGAAATGACAATCAAACCAGAAATATGGTCTCTAGCGTTCGGATGCTTATATGTGTTAAAGAAGCAAGCAATAAAGTATAGCGTTCAGATGCCGATATGGAAAATAAGTAAGGGATTGTTTGACCCCTTTGAAAGGGAGCTTGGTAGCCCGTTTGTTTTGGGTGCATAGTGACACAGGTTCCAATCCAGTCCGTCCTACCTATTACTTAAACTATTGGCAGTTTGGAGGGAGATTCATTGAGATCGATTCTCATTGGACATAATCTGAAGGTCTTGCATACCATCTTATTTCTAGATGTATTGGGTGGTTGGTCTTTAATACTGTTGACTCTCTAATTCTAGCAAGATGTATTGGGTGGTTGGTCTTTAATACTGTTGACTCTCTAATTCTAGCAAGATGTATTGGTTGGTCTTGCATACTATATTCTATGTATTGGGGGTAGAAAAAGCACTTATCTTTACAGTAAAGTCGTCTCTCCTGTCATAAGGATAAGAAAGCGCTCTTAGTTCAGTGAGGTAGAACGTAGGTCTCTAAAACCCTCTGTCGTAGGTTCAAATCCTACAGAGCGAATTATGTTCTTGTTCTGTTGCGAATCAAATCCAAGAATTGAACAAGCAATTAAACAGGGGACCTCCCGCAGTAAGGACAGAAAGAATAATAGGGCGAAGCAACGGAACAAACAACACGGCGATGGAGCACCTGGTTTATCGCCCAACTGGTAGATAATGCCCAACATGAAGGAAGAGTGGCTTTCCATGTAGGTTAGGAGAGATATACACATAATTGAGAATAGAATAAGTAACCTAACCATCACTAGAAACAAGAATATGACTCATTATTAAGCTAGAGGCACCCCAATTAATATACTCTTGCAATAGTAACCAACTAAGATAACTAAATGCTTTAATATAGTGCACACTTATTCGATAATTCATTAATCTTCTTTATGGCATAGTATAGAACTTTTGTAACATCTATCTGGCATAGTATAGAATTTATGCATTTCAACAACTCAAATAAACAAGCAACTGCTTACTGCTTGAAATCTGCCCTCTCTCACTAGCGCACCCCGGCGAACCTACACTAGGAAATAAATATAAATCCAAATAAGTATTAGAATCAGAAAGAAGTCAAAAGAAAACAAGCAATGGAAGAGGAAGAGAAGCAACGCAACAAGAAAAGAGAGAGTACTAAGCAAAGGAATAAAAGAGAGAGTACTAAGCAAGGCGCAACAATAAAATCAGGACTACTGAGCAATAAAATCAGGACTACTATAGTGGGAAAGTATTTATAGGGTGGTTCGTCTGCCTCAATGAAACAAGTAATAACAGAGTTTTCAAGCAATAACCAAAATAAGTACGCAGGTGAGTCTACGTTCTTCTATACCATGCGATCTAGATCATGTGAAACAAGCAAAGGCTTTCGAACAACTAATGGGTAGGTAGCTGAACAAGCAACGAGGAGCTATGTTAGCGCGCTTCACTCAAACCTGCTAATTCGCAAGCCCACTTTCAACCTATACTACAACACTAGAAGGAACTACACTCGTATTCATGAAGTACAAAGGAGCTCGAAGTCCCAGAGCATAGCTTCGGCAGCCGTTTATTTCGCCTAAGTTAACTTGTGAGCGGGCGCGTTAGAGAGTGTTGCGCAAGCCCTATAGATTAGCGAGCTGGGTACCCTTTCTCCTAATACTTATTGCTTGCCTTAAGTAATAACCTAAACATCAAGCTCTCGCTATAGACAAGTTTAATAAGTGTTAAATAAGCAGCAGTGTTGTTAATAATTGAGTTTCTAGTGATATGATTCTCTTTCGCCTTGTGCGTTAGTTGTTTCGAAAGCAAGTGTACGAGAAAAAGCCACAGTGCCCTCAATGATATTCTTTGACTTTCCCCTAGAAGCTAAGATTCTATTCTTTGACTTTCCTAAGCTAAGTAAGGGTGCTTATCTTCATGACTTCGAGGTGCCTACATTATTGTTGTTGTGCGGGATCGGATCAGTTAGCTGACTTTCGGTTTCGGAGTGCGCAAGAAGCAAGGTGCTGAAAGCCTTTAGAGTTTTTAATGAGGTTACTGAACGTAGGTCCACTCAACAAGCAAACTGTTCATTTATTAAATCATATGAAACAAGCTAACAAGCCAGAGCAAAAGCCCTAGTTCCACAAGTAAACAGAACAAGCAAGCGCACCTTTACGTTAAAGGGGATAATAGTAGTAGTAGGTCACTTCTTAATGAAACGGGGCTCTCAACTAAATGAACTCGATAACGAAACTAAATTAACTCGATAACGCGAACTACTTAAGAGGTAAGGTAAGTAAATACTAATTAAGCTTGTTCCCCGAGAGTAAGAATAGAGTCGGCTGTGAGATTACTCAATAATAGAGTTGGAGAGCATTCAATGAAATAGTAGGAGAGCATTCAATCAAACAAACAAGCCCTTTCGCAATAACTAGTAATGGCTTTCTTATATTATAGGCGGGCGAGATCTACTTGTATATAAATGATGGTTCTCTTGGCTTAGCAACAGTATATATTCGTTCTGGTTCTCTTGGCTTGGTGTATTAAGTAAGTAGGCCCGCTCACTTGCTACGGATACTTTATCTTTAAACTGCTACGTGGGCTATCTGAACTCTACTTCTTTACAAGGAGCTACAGCGGTTACGACAGTTGGACAACGTCCTTGAACCATTAACAAAGGTAGAGAAAGCCTATTACGGAAGCACTAACAAAGGTGGAGAGAGCCTATTACGGAAGCACTAACAAAGGTAGAGCCTATTACTGAAGCACTAACACAATCACCTCTTCGCCAATGACCTCTTCTATCGTAGACAACACAATCACCTCTTCGCCAAGAAACCCCCTCCATACCTACGACCGAACCGACGTAAAGCCAATCACCTCTAAGTCAATAACCTCTTCTCTATACCTACTAAGTAAAGCCGACAAGCAACTACAAACAGTGAGCTACAGGAGCCAGCCAAAGATACCCTACTTCAGTACTAAGCGCTTACTTCATAAGGACATAAACAGAGACCTTAACTTCACCCCTTTAGTTAGTGAGTTTGCCGGCGGAAGCCTATTACTTATACTTATATTTGTTTCGGGGTGCCCATATTTATTACTCTTTCGGGTTCGAGGTGCCTATACGGGTTCGGGGGTGCCTATATTTATGACTTTCGGGTTGCGGATGCAGATATTTATGACTTTAGCGGGTAACAAGGTCTATCTTATCTTCTGGAAAGTCTCAGCAGAGTGGCGAGTCAGGAGTTTTGTTACCGCCGTAAGGAGTGTTTTACTCTATTTCTATATGTAGAACGCTCTCTTCAATTCCATTATGTTTCGTAAGAGTCTCAGTAAGCAGTCTTAGTTTACTTGCTTCCATTTCTATAGTCAGGGTGTTGAGTAAGCAGTCTTAGTTGACCTTATTCTATTTCTATAGTCAGGGTGTGCAGTAAGCAGTCTTAGTTGACCTTATTCTATTTCTATAGGGTGCAATAAGCAGTGTCTGTTTACTTAATTCTATATGTGTCTATCAATCATTTCTTTATTCAAGAAGCAAGGTGCTGAAAGCCTTTTTCTTAGAGTATGGGAGTGAAGATTAATCAATTCTATTAGTTGAGAGTGAACAAGCAAACAAGCACTCGACTAACGCCAACTCTCTGCCTTATGGTCTCACTGCAAATAAAGTGCTAACGTCAGTAGTCCTATATTCATTTAATACTCCACTTTTCACTGGCCCAACAAACTCTGCCTTGTGTTTAATGCTAAAGCAGTCTCATATCTCGTTTCGTATAAAGTAACCTCAAAAGAAAGGAAGCAACGGCGCCAATATAAACATAGATAACACGTTGTGCGCTTCGTTTTTCTTCCCCGTGGACAGTATCAACTTAGATAACACGGTGTGCGCCTACGCCTACATTCAATGGTTGCGGGTTTCCTGTGAGAGAGTCGGAAGCCAAGCCGGAGTTTAGAGAATTTGTTTACGTTAGTGAGCTTTGGAGGAAAGCAAGCAACAGAACACACAAGTCAGCAGGCAGAGGAAGCAGTTATAGAATGGAGCCAGCAGGAAGCAGTTTTGTTAGGGAAAGCATAGCTGTTGCGCAAGCCCTTGTGCTAATGTCTTTGTCAGGAAAGGAAGCAAGAGAAAAGCGGGGCAAAAAAGCCGTATCACACAAGGGAAATAAAAGTACTAGAGTCCAGCGTACAGAGCGCAGGGAAAAGACAGAATCTCCCCTCACTTAACTCAACAAGCAAAAAGAATCATCTGGTTAAACGCTACAGGAAATAGGAAGTAGGGCATCGAGCAACCGCGCTTCTGTAAGTGTAGTTTAGTGCGAGGAATCAATCTAATCTGCTATAAGTGTGCAGCAAGTGGTTTTTTCTGTTCTAGTTTAATCTGCAATTCAATCAGTGGTTGGTGCATTCCTCAGATATATATAGCATCAGTTCCATTGAGCAGTTAAGCATTATGTGGACATTCCTTTGATATAGAACATCATTGAATAAACATTCCTTTGATATAGAACATCATTGAATAAATTCATCTTTTCCTGAAGACTCAACTGTCTCAACAATCAAAAGTACGCTAACTGGAACGGAGTTGATAGGTGTGGGTGCCGTCCTTAACTAGAGAGCTGCAGTTCAATCATTATCAGGAGATGAAGAAGGCTCAAAGACAGGTCAAGTTTTGTCAACAACATCTGAAGCTAGATCTGAGGCGGGATAAGGAGACGTATATAAAGCCGTAAGGAGAGTTCCTCAAGTTGAGTGGAATCTGTCTTTGTTGGGGCCAAGGAAAGGATACAATACTTAACTCTTGGGGTGCGAGGAAAGGAGACCAGAGAATCAGCCGAAGCAGGAGCTGAATTAGGATCTGTGCGAGAGGAGAGGGTTCACTCGATATGTCTTTACGTAATTCCATAGCTTCTCCTACTAATAAAGAATGGAATTGAAAACGGAACATATGAAGTGCCCAGAAAGTAGACAAGATCAGATGCTTGATCAATTTGAGGAGTAGGAACCAGAGAAGATACGGGATCAGATTCAACGGAAGAATGATTGTTCCACCGTTAGGTAGAAGAGAGTAATAAAACCTAACTGTAATAGATGATTGATCGAAAACCCAGAAATCGTAATTAAGGATGAGGCTGCCACTAACATATGATTCTCTTGCGGACACTGACACAAGAACTGGCCAAGTTACTACTAGACAAGAAACTACGCCAACAACAGGGCACCACTACAAGGGAAATCAAAGCATTCTCAGGAAGGATAAGGTCAATAACCTCTATCTCCACTTAATCTTGTTGGGACTCACATTACTTAACGCTTCAGAATTAATTGAATCATTCTTATCAAGTCTAGAAGATTCATCTCTCTATCAAACATTAACCGCGCTGTCTTCAGTAAAACTGGGTGTCTGAGTCTTGCTAATTCAGAAACTTATATTACCGGCTGTGGGCTCTCACCTGATCCATCTTAGAATACGGATTCCGCTGGAACTCAATGGCTAATGTACTAAGCGCTGAAGAAAGAAAGAAAGATAGATCTGAGAGAGTAAGGGGCAAGCAACAGCCAAGCAACTACGTTAGACCAACTCACTACTAAGCTTGCCCAACTTATAAACAACTTTCATTTCCACTATACACACACTATACACACAAAGTAGAAGAAACCAATATAAACATTCTATATTATCTTATTATTGGATGACATCTCGGATGAAACTCGACCGCCTCCAAGTCAACGAGATCATAAGCCTTATCTGTATCCGTATCATGATCAGGAACTGCTCTTTACTCGCACCCTCACTACACTTTATGAACCGTTTGATGCTTATTTTCTTTCTTCACCGAAATAGTTAGTATCACCTGAACCCTTGATTAGAGGACACGCAGTAAGTCACTGGACACTCCTTTTAGCCTAGCCCGTAAAGGAAACAACGTTGCTTGCTCGCTCTTGCTTCCTCACCTGTAGCCTAAACACCTTTAGAATAAACTCTCACTGCTGTTTCCTCTCTACTTGAATCAGAGCTGACTTTCTTTCTTTATAATAAGATTCCCAAGGGGTAAAACTCTAGTTGTACTGCTCCTGGTGGTACTGCTCCCGTCCTCGGTATTCCACTTTAATAACTTCTGATTTTGGGCTTCTTCTGTTGGGCCTGTACTTCACTCTGCCCCGCCCTCTTTACTATCTTCTTGCCCCAACTCCCTTACGAGCAAGTCAACCAGTCAATGATTTTAATTGAGTTTATCGAGCATGTAATATATCTTATAAGTAAATACACATATAAGTAAATACACAGCATATATTTTGCCGACCACAACTCATATTGTTTAGCCAATCACTTCTCTCTATTCTCTATGACTTAGAAACACGAACTTAACTCTAAGACCCAAACTTACTTAACTGGAGGGTAACTCTAAGAATCGACAACACAAACTACATTGCCAACACAACACCGATTTGCTTCCCGTATCAAGCATCTTATATTAGAATTGAGGAATGGAATGAAAGAGCAACCAAGCTAACCGCCGCAACTACTGCGGAAGAGACTCGGCGCTCAACTAAGTGCGTCAGGGAGAATTTTGGAATTGTTGCTAAGGGTCCGTAAGGCGCTCAGGGAAGGGAAGGCAATAGAGCTGAATATCAAATAGAAGCGTTAGATATGGATTCTATAATGATTTGTTTTAACTGGCACTAAAACCTGTGTTTTCACCCTGCTTTTGAGTCCTGAGTTAACCTGTGCCCTTATGTAATTGGCGTCAGTCTTATCCCTCTTAACACCCTTAACCTGACTTGATATCTTTTGGTTGATACCTTCCCTTCCGCTTAGAGTAAACAAAGAGCCAAGACACTCAAATACTACAAATGCTCTCCTCAGGGAGTTTCTTTCCTCTACTATGCCTTCGCCTAGCCTAGCCTGATGTCGGTGCCTAGAAGCTACTTCTGCAGTTACGTATAGCCTTATTTTCACAGTGAAGACAGTTAAGACAATCAGTAGTAAACAAATTCTTCTTTCTTAACCGAGACTAACCTAATTGCCTGCTTCCATATGAACACTTCGCACCAACCTCTGCTCTGCGCACCAACCTCTTCTCTTAGCGCCTAAGCTCATTATAAGTTACTTGGTGGATCCGACTCGGTAGTTAAAGAGTTCAAGAGTTGGAGCTACATAATTAAGGTATTGATTGGAAGAAAAAGAGACAGATAGTACTGGTTCGAGTTAGATATGAACTAAAGTTGCCATAGTAGAGGTCTGGGAAGCAAGAGAAGCATCAGTTCTCAAGTAAGCTTCAAGCGGGTATCTCGGCCGAAAGGAATATAATATAGAGTTCTCAATGAAAGGTTAAGGCTTTGTTGCGAGGTGTGGTACTATGGAGCTTCGAAAAACAGTATCAATTGGTCCCGATGGTTCATCAATTGGAATTCTACTTAAATCCTTGTTGGCGCCAAGACCCTGAGAAGCAGAATAAGGTCCGAGGGGGCAGTTTCTTTCTTTTCTTGTGAGCTGAGCAACAGTAGGAGTGAGTAACAGTATGAGTGAGTTCAGATAGTAGCAACAGTACTAGGTATTCTTTTCTCACTCGACTTCAACTTATGCTAGTCTCTTTTCACTCTTGTGCTTTTCTCTCTCCTTATGATATTCTTTCTTTATATTGAATTATTTCTTCTTTATAATCTGATTCCACTGGGCTACTCTACTACTAAACTACTTGTTGGGGCTGGAAACAAAGATTTATCATCGTTTAACAAGGGTCAACTCTTTGAATGGCAAATGACCTATGGAGGGTACCTATCGGCTGTATAAATTAATTTGGAACACTCTAGGAAATCTAATCTACCTCATAACTCGTTATAACTCATTATAATGAAATAAAGATGCAAGTAAAGCACCAGCCTCTATAGGGGAAAGCAAACCAACTGAATAAAACCAATTTGCTATAAAGAAGCGAACACTGCCCAGCAACACTATAACTATACTAATAAAAAGAATCGAAAGTCCGGCCGGGATAAAAGGATGACAGTACCAATCCAAAGAATACACCTACGACAACAGGGCTCGAAACACCCTGCTAGCAATACTTCAAAGGCTACTTGTAATTCACTACTCTCCGATAAGACTTCCAATATCAATTCTAAGAATGGGCCTGGTGCTTCTAATAAGATAACTACCCGCTATCAGAATACACCTAGTAGTTACAAACATACGTGAACTCGGAACTGGGAATACACTACCCCATTTAAATACTTTATCTTACCAAAAAAGAAAGAAACAGTGCATAGCGAACCTAACCCGGGGTTTAGTCAACTGCTTGCCCGTTGCTTATAGAGTTCATTCACTTATCCTTTGAGAACCAAGTCTTGTGTTTTAGTCCTGTGTTTTAGGTATTAAAAGCCGGATCCTGATCTATATCTTTCTGCAGATCCTACTCTTGCTTCGGCAACAGATCCTTCTTTGACAACTTAGTCTGATCCTTACTATCCACTAGAAGAGTAGACAACAACACTTGTTTCTTGCGCAACTTAGAAAGGGCTAACCAAAATTTGGAGAGTTTAGCCAGCACCAATAAGAGACTTGTTATTGACCCCTTACAATAAGAATTGAAACTATGTAGCGCCCCCGAAAGTAAGCTAGATATGGGCACCCCTCATATCTAAAGTGAGAATTGAATCTATGCTTTTGTGTCTGTTCCGAGAGACTTTACTTCTTATGCTTCTGATCTCGTTGCAAAGCCGGATTAAACTCATTCCCTTGAGGACTTAGACACAAGCAACACCAATAACTGATGTGATGAACCCAGCTTGAACGCCATCTTGAGAACGGTAAACTCGTATACTTCTTACTGCCTGGTAAACTCTACCTGGTAAACTATACCTGTGTGTTTTAGAGTTATAATTCAGAATTCAGTAACAAACCTACCTAGGGTCGCCTCTCTCCCATTGCTTGTTGGGGATGAAACAGTATGGGAAGAGTATTGCCTCCCACCCCAATATAGATATAACTAAACCTAACACCCATCTATTGCTCCAGATCCATCTTATTCCCGAACTTAATCTTCTCCTGCTACTGTTGCTTGTCACGCTCTGCTTGTTCCTTCCTCCACATAATAGTTCCTTCCTCTCTTAGTATTTGTAGTAGTTACTTTTGGCTTAAGTCAGAATACCTTAATGGAGTTTCCTTTCTTTGATACAGAGCTCATTCTGATGTTTCTTACCTTCCAAGTTATGTATTCTCGGTAACTAACCAAACCACAGCTCTAAGGATTAAAGCCAGTAGTAAGTCCAGATGTGTACCAGTACATTATTCTTTTCTTGCCTCCAGATCATCTAACTCGGGTATTGAAAAGGAATAGAGTTATATCAGAGTAGAAGACCGCTCCCCTTTTTATCTTATCCCTTACCAGAGTAGAAGCCCGCTTACAATAAGAAGAAGAATAAGGGATCTACTAACTGGGCCAAGCGTATACATTAGAGTTTCATGAATACCTTTGAACTTAGGGCTTTCCTTTTGCTTACTTATTTGCTTACTTAGTAGTGGAATTATTACTTTAACTACAGAGTTGCCCTAGGCTAAAGCCCCTTAAGCTCCCAAAAACAGGACTGGCTTCTGAAGCACTAACGGAGTTCAAAGAGTATAATACTTACTTTCATGCGCTAGCAATTATTGACTATGGCCCCCTATTAGAATACTAGACTTGAAGTGAAGCTGACCTGACTTGAAGTGAAGCTGACCTGACTTGAAGTGAAGCTGACCTTACCTCGGACTTTCGCCTAAACTGAAAACCCGACGGATTCAATAATGACCGGGTTCTATACAATGCTTTGACTTGCGTCTTATTCTCGGCTTGTTGAACTAATTGTAGTGTAGCTTACTTTCGCCAAGCACCGAACCTAGACCTCACTGAACCAACTCACAACTCGGGAAAGCCTTGAATTCCATCCACTTGAACTAAACTCCCCGCTTAGTCTTGCAAAAACTATCTATACGACTTAACAAACACTCGAACTGCGGATTCCCTCTATTACTCAACTTCAACACAATCACTTATCGAGTCGCCAACACCTTATCATAGACAAGGAAAGGAGCTACTGTCTACAACACCAAGATACCGAACAGCGGATGAGCCTTTTAAGATCTTGAAACTTATTCGACTCCTGTTTTAACCAGTATCCTAAATTGGAACAGTTTCCTCTCTGGTCTCGCCAACAAATCAAGAAACAGAGGAACCGCTCACTCCTAACTCAACAGGCTCTAACACTGCTGACTAACTTGATCTTGATCCAGCTCCATATTTTGTCGACTTGACTTCTCCTGCTTGTAGAATGGAAACTCAAGGAATTGAACTTGTGGTTCGAGCTCCCGTTAGTTAAGAATGAGATGAAACTTAAGCTGATGCTACTTACGCTGATACTTAATTAGGCTACCTTGGAGCGGACCTTGATAAAGCTTCTGGAACACCATCTTTCTCTCGCCTCGTCGTCAACAAATCATTCAGAAACGGAACTGACCGCTGACCTTGATGGTCCCCTTGCTTAAAGATACTTGTACTCTGACTTAACCGCAACACTCGAACCCTAAACTCCAGCAGTAACTCCCCTTCGTCCGTAAAGTAAGCGCTAGACATGTTGCTAACAACGTGAGCTTAAAGTAGTGAGTCAGCAGAACAAGCACCGGTCATAATTCCTTAGGCGTATTCTGGTACTGGCCATTCTTCTTCTTCTGCTCCAAGAGCGGGAACTGGAAATTCTACAGCTGACTTTAGCGCTACGGAACCAACAACTGATTGATCGGACTTCTCCTTATCGGTTAAGGCAATTTTCCCTTATTTTGAGAAGTACAACACGGGCAGTAAACTCGAACTTTCCTTGCTATTATCGTCTAACACCCATGTGATACGGAGCTAATGTAAAAGAATGAATACTCAGTGCGCCTCTTGCATCTTGCAAGTCTAGGGTTCGGATGTAAACTGCCTATGGAGATTATTTTAGTAAACAAGCACGGGAACCAATTCATATTAGGGTCCTGGGTGAAAGGCCAAAACACGTAGTTGAGTAGTAAATAAATGCCTTTGCCCTTAAGTAATTGGCTTAAGGAGCCCCGGCAAATAGTCCTTATTTTTGAACATTCATCTTAAAGCTATGATCCAAACCAATTGACTTAGATTGAATAGGAAGGGTTCTTTTAGGAAGAACTAAGGAATAACTATAAAACTAAAAGAAAACAACGAGGCTCCCCGCATGGGGTTGATTGTTTAGCAGAGCGAAAGGATAGGGAGGTATTTCTCTTTGTGAAGAATTAGCCATAGGATCATTGATCCAGACGACAAAAGGCACATGTCCTTCATAGTTCGAGCGAGGTGGGTATGAGGCTTATTTTGAAGATCCCATTTTGTTTCATTTGAATAGAAGTGACATAATATAGAATTGCATTTTGACATGAATATAAGTTCTTAATATAAGATTATATTACATTTAGTAACAATACACTGTTGCGCTATAAGATTATATTACATTTAGTAACAATACACAATACACTGGTTACATATTGATTTATGAATTCATTAATGTTTTGAGTAAGTGAATGAACGGGCGAATCCTATCTATGAAAACGAAAGCCCTTATTGAAGTCTCTGACACTTATGCAATGCACCTTTTTGAAAATTCATATACTTTTCTTGGCTTCGATAAGTCCGTTAAGCGAGCTGGAAGATTCTAACTCTTCTTCTATATATCCTTCCTTTCAAGCAAGCTGTCTATATATCCGCCTCTTATGGAGTGCCTGTTCCCAACCTTCCTGTGAGCAATTGACATCTGTATAGTTCTTATGATAGTTATGATTATTTGGAAAGTACCTATAGCAAGCCTCTTTCTTTTCAAGCCGGTGAGAAAGTGAGCAGGATCGGGATAGTAAAGAGCAGATCTACCTATCGAAGCTGCTGTTTCAGGTTTATTTTAATGGCGATCTAGCCGAGCTTCTAGAGTCCTATTCTATCCATTGTTTAGCTTGTTGTAGTAGCTTGAGATGATGTCGGTACAGATTCCGTGCTTTCATCCCCTAATTATGCCTTTATTCCAAGGTTATCCTTTCCCTCCCTCTTAAGTAGCTGTGATCAAGTTAAGAAGTGAGTGGATGTAGAATAGCTAGCTTATTTGCTGTAGCATATATATCCTAGAATTCAAATAGTGTGAGTCATCTATATATCAATTCAATTTTAGTAAGACGATAGACTCAACATAATATGGATAAGTTCCCTATAAAAGGTGGTTGAGTGCAAACAAATAGTTTAAGATCAAATAAACGGTTTAGAATATGATAAGTGTAAGTGCCATAAAGAAACGGTTTAGAATATATAATACAAATACGATAAGGTTGAGATAAGGTTGAGTGCGATCTAGCTTAAGTCTGAAGGTGAGCCTATCAAACTGCAATCTGTCGTAGGTCCCGAATTGGAAAGATAGAGTAGTCATCGAGCCCTGTGTCCTTCTTTTTTCTTTGTTGTCCAGCGAATGAATCTAATTTAGAAGAAAAGCAGGTTGTCCAGCGAATCTAATTTAGAAGAAAAGCAGTTCGTTTGCTAGCCTTTCAGTCCCTTTATCTATAGACCGAGTAGCTGTCCCAATCCCTATTATTGCATCATTTATGATGTAAAGTTGCCTAATCCTAAGTGCTTCTCCGTGGTTTCCTTCTGGTCCCGAAGAGGGAAAAAGTGTGTGTTTACTTTCTTGTAGTGATTTTACATGCAGTTCCAGATCAGAGTCAGAGCGATATAGTGTAATTGCTTATGCTTGCGATCCTGGTCCAGGTCGTAAGTCTAAGAGGTGTTTTGGGCCCTCCTTCCTTGTTTAAGACAGGATATCGGCACAAGGGAGCGAGACAATAGATAGATAGGTAAATAAGTGAAACACCCGAACTAACTCTCCTTTCTGAACCGACACGACAAGACAATAACCATAAAGAATCAAACAAAATCGTATAAGAAAGCAGGCCCTAATACATAATTGCTAGAGCATCCAGTGGAACACTTAGAATTGAACAAGCCTTTTCCCTGCCCGAGCCTTGTAATATCATGAAACCACCGTTGCTACTGTTGCTAAGGAGTAAAAGAATGAAGCTGGCCCTATTAAGTAAGTAGGAAACCCTGAGTTGAACTTACTATGTCTGCCTCTTGCTCTACTTTGGGTTGGCTATCTCTTGCTCTACTTTCTGGATTTATTTATTATTTAACCCATAAGGCTAGGCACCCATAATAGGCACCAGTGGAGGGGATATCCGGGGAGCAAGTTCAGAATAAAAACCGTTCAAAGAGCCTCATTCCGGTATCAAAGAAATGTAGTTAGATGAGAGTCCAGTTCCAGCCCTTAAGTTAATTGTAATAGTGGAATACCAAACAAGTGGAGTAGCCCAGAGCCATAACTTGATTAGTTTACAGAGGTAGTAAAGATTCACTGGTGCAAGCAGACGGACAACTACTTCTGAATTGAATGTAAAAGTGGGAATTGGAATAGCAAGGAAGAACGAAACTCAATCCACTAGATCATACCTTATTCAATTACTGACTATCACCATTCTATTACAATGACTTATGATTATACTTACTTGTCTGCTTGTCTACTTATCTGCTTGTCGGACCGCTTCTTGCTTTTGGAGTAGTTACTTTCCTGATAGCCAATAGTATAGTACCTGAGTAAGGAGTTCTAATACCAATACCAGAGTCCGGAGTGCAAGGAGTTGGAAATAAAGTCTAGTTTAGGAATGCCCAGATTAAGCAGTAAGCGGGTATGTTCCTGAAGTGGAGTCTCTTTCTGGTCAAGTAGAAAAGAAGGATAATCATGGAATTGAGTTGAGGCGCTGGTTGGTTACCCACTTATTCTATCATGCCTAGCTCCATCCTCTGATTCTGGTTCCGTAACAGTTGTTTTATTCTTTTAGAGGAATGAGGGAGATCCGATAGAACTGAGGCAGCAGACTGAACTCCTTCTTGCTTAGCTCTTGTCTAGTAGTTACTTGGCCATTGAATTAAGCTATTCCTAAGGTTATAAGTAAACTCGAAACTCTCTCTATTGAAGTATACCTCGCTTCCTTGCCCATAATTTATTATTTTATTCCTTTAACCGAACAACACTCAACTGGAGCAGTCCATTCTGTTGCTTCCGATCCTTCAACAGCAACACAAGAATACCTGCTTGCTACTGGCAATTTGAGAACAACACCTCTTTTTGAAGCTTCTTCCTAAGCTTGTTCAGTGTGAGGTGACTCGTAGGGGTATCAATTGGTTTCTACCTGGCTTTTAAGCGCTAAGTGTAGTTCCGTTATTGGCAGTTGGGCCATAAGAAGGGTGGGTATACTGATCACTACTCTAAGTGAGCTTATAAGTCGGTGTTGGCTTCATCATACTTCTCTTCTTTCTCTAAGTTATCGGTGTTGGCTTCATCATACTTCTCTTCTTTCTCTAAGTTTCAGCTATGGTAAACAAATCTTCTGTGGGGAATTACCTATCTTGCCTTTGTCCAGCTGTTCTAATGCATTTATAGCCTTACATCTTTGGCGCCGACAAACGGACTTTTTCGAACTACATTCTGAACTTTCCGTACTTAGAACTCCAAACATGCTTGTTCTCCAACCTCACTGCTTACTCTTTCCTGACTTATGTTGAACCTCACTGCTTACTCTTTCCTTACCTACTTATGACTGCTTACTCCTGATTCTAATGTTATACCAGCGGACTCCTTTCCTTTGAGTCGCCTCTCTTTCTTATTCTTTAGTAGGATAAAGTAAACTAAGTTAGTTACATAACACCCAGAATTCCTGGGCCCTCTGAGAATTTATATTCATTCTATTCTTGGCCCTTCTCCTACCTCTATTGATGGAAAATAAGTAGGTCTGTGGTAATGTCAAAGGTTCCCCACACCTTCTTTGTCTGAGTGCTGCCTCCTTCCTTCTTCCCGTCAATCATCGTTAAGGGTTTAAAATCAATAGGCGCTGCTCAAATGGCTTCTTTCTGCCTTGGCTATAGGAACATAATCTCCATAATAGGTCGGTTTGCTTCTGAGTAGTTCTGTCTTTCCCTCCCCTATCCGAGATGTGCTCTTGAAAGATCTCCCTCTTCAGCTTGGTTAGGTCTTAGAGAAGTAACTTCTTTACCTAAGGTTGTAGCCAAGGGGATACTTGATGATTCTAACAAAGAAGTCGCCAAGGGGATACTTGATTCTTCTAACAAAGAAAGCAAAGGAAAATCTATTATGAGAGAATATTCCTTCAAAGATGCTTTTATCGATTCCCCTACATCTACGAATGGCTAAATGCTTTCTCACGTAGGGCTTACTATAAGGGAGGGGTTCAGCTTTCTTTCATTCCTAAAGAAGGAAGGGGAAGGTATTTCCTCATAAAGGAGTTTTTTCTTAGTAGCAGCCGGCTACCTTTAAAGAGATAAGTCTACCCTTGTTCCAGCCATTCTCAAGATCTTTCATTTCCGGTTTCATAAGAGAGGATAGCATATAGCTTAGCCTCATTCCTATAGCATAGCTCATAGAGAAGTTCCTCTTATCCAGCATATTTACATTAGTCAAATCCCACTGGTCGATCAATGGTTGTGCTTGAAGCCTTATTCTCTGTATCAGGCAAGAAGAGGAAAGGAAGGTAAGTTCGAGATATATCATAAGAAAGAGAAGAAAGAAAGAGATGAACTCTTTATAAGAAATAGAAGAAAGAAAGAGATGAACTCTTTGGAGCGCTTCTCGGCGGTAAGACAGACCGTGAATGAATAAGAAAGAAAGAAGATATAGTTCTATTTCCTGCATGAGGGAAATCGACCGATGGACATGCTTGACTTTACGTATAAGTAGTGCTAGGATTACTTGCCTTATTACATATGTCTTGCGAGTATATAGCAGTAGTAGGAGTAGCACTAGGATAAGTCGGGGTCAGCACTTAGTAAACCTTTCAACTCATACTTAATAGTATACCATCACTGTTATCAGACTGTGCCATTCCTTACACTGTTAGAATAACTTCTAATCTACCACCTTCTAGAATGCGCATATTGAGACTGAGCTTGCTTGCATTAAGCCTATCGCCTGCCTCCTAAGACCTTTCTATTGTGCCTGCCGTTAACTCCAGTGTACCTTCCTTTCGGAAAGTGCCTTACTCTGAAGTAATAGACTGATTAGATTGCCGGGAGTGGATTCTTCTTTTTACCAAACATATGGGAAAAGGATCCAAAGAACTGACTTCGAAAGAATTGAACGAGGAGCATTCCACGGCCGGGGGAACAGAGGTATCTCATGGTTAGTTCTGTAGAGTAGCAGTAAGTGGGGAATACTAGCTTGCTTTAGGAACTTACTAACTTAGCCGAGGTAACTATGTCCTCAGCCGAGCCAACTTCATCAGCAGTTCTATATATGGGTGTTGTCGACACAAGAGAAGAAGCACAATCCGGATTAGCAGATGTGTTTTCAAGTCCACTATACTCAATAATTAGCTTTGCATTAAAGTCAAGGTTGTCAAGTCGACAGGAGAATCTCAAGTTTCTTTCTTTTCTTCTATACCAAAAGCTCAAGAAGAGGGGAGATATTCAATTCTTCGGTAGACATCAGAAGATGCTGTGCCAGGTAAAGTCAAGTTCCGGGAAAAAATCTATTACTGGCCGCGGGGAAGGTCAGAATCAAATACTGGCTACGCGGTTCAGGGAAGAGAATAATCAAGTACTTCCGAAGCAAGGTGTCATGGAGACGCGACATCAAGCCAATAATCTCTCTATACTGTAAGTTAAGGGTTTAGGGCCGAACAAGCAAGGGGCTGAAAGCCTGTTTCTGAATGCAAAAAGAATTATGAGCGAGCCGACCTGACCTATACTTTAAGTAAAGAATGGAATTTAACCTATTGAGCATCAGGGAAATCAACCTGTAAATACCCAGCTCTCGAAAACAGTCAACTCTCTTGCGCATCGCCCGACCTCTCCTTTAAGTTAATAAATTTAACCTCTATATTTTTCCTATAAATAATGAACTTTGAGCGCAGGAGTTGGATAAGAATGAACTTTGAGCGCTGAGTTGGATAAGAATGAGCTTTGTATTAGACACTGAGTGGACCCTAAAATCAACTACACTTTCAGACCTGCTTGCTTTAGACTTGCGCGCGACTTCTGCTGCTTCTAATCAATTATCTGGTCCTGTCTTATGATCCATCAGAAGCTTATTCTTTCTACTGCTACACAAGAACCCTTCTATACTGGGTCTAACTGTCAACCCTTATTTGGAGTCTTTAAAGCTATCCATAAGTCCAGTTTTCGACAGCAATATTCTCTCTTGTTCCTCTACTCTCCTCGCCTTTCTTTGATCAAGTATCTTCCCTTGATCCAGTATTTGCTGTTCCTACTCAGGATTCTGTACCTTCATC
Source organism: Musa schizocarpa (assembly GCA_900464855.2). Lineage (NCBI taxonomy): Eukaryota > Viridiplantae > Streptophyta > Magnoliopsida > Zingiberales > Musaceae > Musa > Musa schizocarpa. The sequence goes on from LR890030.1 coordinate 62,337, forward strand.
TACTCCATATCCTGCTGATGATCGCGCGTAGTCACCAACAAACTTAATCACCTGTAACCTCTTTACGATACAGAGCTACAGCCAGCTCTACTTCACCTTTCTACTTAACAGCTTATCGGACTCCAGACTTTTACCCAATAACAGATCTTGTGGACTTATAGCCAATAACAGGAACTCCACTTGATGATTCTGAATCGACATCACTGTAAACTAGAACAGAACTCGTATTCTGGGCCGAAGCGCTTGCTGGTGACTTTTTGAACGGATTAAGATCCTGAAACGGATCCAGATAGGGCTTCTTCTCTCGTAGCCAACAAAGGTAAAGCCACCGCTTCTTATCTAGTTTACTTAACAAGCACCGATACCCGAAACCAGTCATATTCTACATTGATATACGATCTCGTATAAGGTGTAGCTCCGTTGTTCTGCCCACTACCTATACAGGAGGATGCGGTTAAGGCTTACAGAAAGAACAAGCAAGCGAACTTACTTTTTTTAAATTCAATAATTAGGCTTAGGCTTCTTCAATTCCATTGTTAACTCCTGCTTGAGACAGACTAAGAACTCGCAAACTGCACAGCGGACTTAAAAAACAACTGAGACTTAGCGACCGGGACTTATTCCTATGGCTACCGGAGAGATAAGATGGTCTAATTATAGGAAAGCAAAGAAAGCGGATTTCTACACTTCTATGCAAGCAAAGACGAGAATCGATAGTGATAGTACTACCGAGGTAAGTTCATAACCTACATAATGTCCCTGAACCCAATACTCAAGCAAGAGGGAAGTTCATAACCTACATAATGTCCCTGAACCCTGACTTTTATATTGATATTAGAATTCGAACCCTTACTTTTATATTCGAATTATCTTATGGAACTCCTTTTTAATATATTGGATTAATGAGCTTCTCTATACTTGCTTCTTTCGTTTTGGATTAATGAGCTTCTTTCTCTATACTTGCTTCTTTCGTTCCCGCTCTGTGGGCAAAAGTGCTGCCCTATTGTGTAAAAGTAGTATCATCTCCCTTTTTCGCTTTCAAGCCGATCCACCATCATATCGCTTTCAAGCCGATCCACTATCATATCAAGGAAGTCGGCGCCACCATAACCCTAGACTGCACATCAAAAGGCACATCTTTCCCATTTTCTTGAGATAGTTTAGTCAAACAAGTATTCAATTATCTGGAATGTATCGGGAGCAGGGAAAGGAGTTGTCAAATCCGTAATGAACATCCTTGTTGTCGTCGGATCTCATGAAATCTTTTTCCATATCACTAACAGTAGATAAATCCTCCACATTGATTATTTTACCCTAAACTACACAATTCTCTCAGAGTTAATTACTTGGTGGTCAACATTTGTCTGACACATTAGCGTGGTAACAGGCGAAGAAACCGCTATTTCCATATTAATGTCCATAATCTTTCCTTACTTAGAAAGCATTGACAGTGTGTATTTGTTGTCAGGTTGCGTCTTTTCAGCACTCAAATGCTACTGGCGTGCACTGTTAACCACCGGGGCGGGTCTCCACCATCGTCTCTGGCACCGGCCGGCCAGATACACCATTTTTCTACTTTTTTATAGGTGTGTGTTTCTCCTCTGAACTCTAATCCATGGACAGTACAAGTGATCATCTTTAGGATCCAGAGAAGTCTTTTGCTGATGTTGAGGAGCCATCCTGCCTTTTTGGCTCAACACGCTCATATTGGAATCTCCTTTCTTTTGGAATCAGAAGTGTTTATAGGATGGACATGCATAAATCTTTATATGACCGATACTGCCACAGTAGAAGCATACGGACGGCCATTTATCATATGAAATCACCTGAAGGATCCCCTCGGTGAGGGTTACCGATCCAAACACCCAGTTGGAAGGAGATGAAATAGTATCTCCCCTGCAGACAAGCAGACAGCTTGAATATAAGTAAGGGAAAGCAGACAGCTTGAATATAAGTAAGGGAAAGTCAAAGTACTAGATTTGTGGCCAGAGGATAGAGATTCAATCCATTCTGTTACTGCTCCTGGTTAGAGTTTCATCAATGAGATCATCTGCTGTTCTAAAGTCCTGGTTAGAGTTTCATCAATGAGATCATCTGCTGTTCTAAAGTCCTGTGCCCTTTAGTAATTGGCGTTTGTATGAGGAGGGGTTAGGAGCAGGGCAACCTCCACTTTGAGCCTTGACCTATACATTCCCTCCCGCTTCAGATCCAGATACTGTTGATTCTCTCGTTTACTTTTAAACAGGACTTGCGCCAACCGTGTAATATAAGTTCCGGAGCAGAACCATTTTAAGATGACTTGAGCACCCAAGTAAAGGAGAGATACGAGATTTATTCTTTACTTATGGCTTCCTTGCCTATTCCGTTATGAACCTTGCTTTCACTTAGGTACTATATGATTTCCCTAAACAATACTTTCTTTTCAGTGAAGGAACCGCTTTAGGCTTAATCTGGTCATTTGGCTTCAATAGACTTATTAACAGAATATGCTGCTTCTGGAGACTTAGACACTCCTTAATATGCTTGCTGATTCTGTGGCTTTAAGAATTTCCATATTCCATCTTTTTTATCTCATATCTCTTAGGAATGCACCATAACCTATAAACTCTCTTGGCGCCCTATACTTTATAGGATCGATGCACCCTTTCCTTTCTTTTACTTACTGCCCGGTGCCGAAAATGCTACTTTCTACCTTTGCTGCAACTCAAGACTACCTTTATACTGTTGACTCTGTCGAACTAAACTTTCTTTCAGACTTATAGACAGAAAAGAAACTGGGGACTTGTTCTTGCCCGAACTCACTCGTATTGTGAAACTGAACGAACTTACCGCCTCAAAGCCAGCTCTTGTTTATTCTGTTTTTACGGCTTCAGGTCCTATAACTAGACCTCCATTTAGTATTCTTGCTCGTAGTAGTTTGTTCTGCTTTTAGAGTTCATTTTTTCCTAATCAAAAGAAAGGACTTGGTTGCAAACTCTGTAAGCACTTAGTAACTCGCAACGGGTTGAGTAAGTAATAGGAGTTCGGTTTGGTTACTTCCTTTGTTGTATAATAGGTGCACAACATCTCTATTCCATTTCTCCACTTCACAGTACACAGCTAATGAATGAAGTTGGGACGGAAAGATTAGTTCTATGCCATTGAATTGGATAGTGGAGGAAAGAAGGGGAAATTTCAGCTAGTACTGATCTGTCTCTATATCCAGCTCTGGGTACGCTTCTTAACGGTGCCGATAGGAAGTATTATGCTCTTCTCTTCTGTATGATAGTATAGGGTCCCTTCTTCTCTTATCTGAGTTTTAGGTAATATATTCCAGATCAAGTTAAGGCGAGCAAGCAAGAGAGCATTTCCTAACCGAAATAGTGGTTTTATTTCCCTTGACCCTATACTCTGAGTCGAGAGTTGAGTCGGTGTGTGAGGGCAAGGTGCTATCTTAGAAGAGAGAGATAGAGTCTACAGAATGGATTCTTTATAATTGATAAAGAGTCTAAAGAAAGTTCTCTAATTGATAAAAAGTCTAAATAAAGGGTTTGTTAATAGAGATAGAGTCTCCAGAATGGATTCGTTAATTGATCAAGAGTCTAAAGAATGGGTTCGTTAGAAGAAGCTGTAAGAACAATCTGTGGTAATGGGCACTTCTTCAATGAAGCTGCAGCTGAAGGAGATTATCTCAGTATGAAGGGGGTAATTATCATAGTACTTTCAAAATGGTTGAAGCGATAAGTTCTGTGACTAATCCTGTTCTATATCGAAGTTAAGGGAAGACTCGAGTGTGGCCTCTATGTAATGGGAAGACAAGAGTGCCTGATTCTGGCCGCGCTGCCCATGAAGTCTGGATGGAAGGAATTTATGTCTGCCTCCGCTTATCGCCCTCTATGTCACTAGATTTAATGGAAATGCATCGTCGTGTTGTCAGCCTATCATATATCCCTCTCTATACCTGACTCCCAGAAATGCTTCTTTCCCAATTGAGGGTTATCAAGCGAAGCGCTCGGTCCTGTTCTAAGGCTAGTAAGGGTGTTTTCGGGATGAAGGTAACACTACATGGTCCTGACTGTATCGGGCTCTCTCTTACCCATCTAAGGTATCGAAAGCTAAGCCATCGTAAAGCAAGAAACCAATGACCATAAAACGACTTACAACAGAACTTCGACAGAATATGGTTATTTCCCTATGAGACGGGTAGTTAACCGGTATTAAACCGTAGTTCCAGAGGGCTTTCTTACCTTTCTTGCTTTATCCTAGGTCCCTAATACACTGGACTACTGACTTTCCCTTCAAGCAGCTTCACTCGGTCCAGGTGTTTTCATGCTCTGTTGCCGACTATGCGGTATAGAGAAAAACTCCTTAGTCGCTGAGGCGTGAACATGAACAATAGCATGTTTTCTTTCATTGAAGTTGAGTTCCAGAAGATAAGTCCACAAGAGAAGTCCACAAGCTACAATGAATTCAAATAATGGATTTAACTCACCCGCTTCTTCTACTTATCTAGCTTATTATCCCGCGGGAAGATACAGATCCTGAACTCCCCTTTCGCACTCTACTTTAGGAACCGATTGCTGGATACCCTTATGTGTTCTTCCTCAAGCAGATGATCTTCTTCCATAGTCTCTTTATTACTGAGAGAATTTCGTCTTTATTACTGAGAGAATTTCGTCTTTATTACTGAGAGAATTAAGGTAGTTATGAGCACTCTGAGTTCCGCTACAACCGATAAAGTAATTAAGATTCCACTTTTGACTTATATTCGTTAACTCCGTGCGGAATGTCTTCATTCAACTCATCTTTCTAGCTATCTTTATCTAATTTAATGTGCTAGTTTTTTGGGAACATCCCAAATGTTGTTATGGAAATCCTTTAGGAGTTATGTAGGAGTCAAGGGTTTCTATTTCTACAATTCACAACTATAGGATTATCTACTCTTTTTTCAACATTCTACTTTTTACATAGCATACAAGCGGGGTAGCTTTTGTTGTAGTTTGTTTATAAAGGTGCTCTGTAAGCGATACAGGTTTCTAAAGGTGCTCTGTAAGCGATACATGAATCTTAAGAATATGTTAAGTATAAACAGGAAAGGTTCCGTTCAACCAATATAACAAGAAGCAATGAGATAAAATGGAGCGATTGGGGGAGATAAATACAAAAGTTAATTTTCTCAGAAGATGTACTCAAGGATCAGGTAAAACAACAAAACAGTCTGAACTTCAAGTGGAGTCTCCTTATGCGATTCTCAACGAGAGGGCGAGTTCAACAGCACCAGCAAGAGAAAAAGCGTAGGGTTCGCCCTATAAGTGTCTGAAGGAATTTATTATGAAGCCAGATCAGCAACAGGAGATGGCGAAAGCGGAAACGAAAGGAGAGGGCATCGAAAGCAAGATACGCTCTTTATCTTAGGTGTCGTGGGTAATTTCTCATCAAATGAGTTGAACATCGGTAAAAGGACGCAAAAACGAATGATTAGAACGCTCCGCCGATAACAGTAATGAACTTCATTAAATCCCAAATAGTTATTGGACACACACTGTATAGTTACTGGTCGAGTGTAATCTCACAGTTAGAGTGCTTACGCTTGTGTTGAAGTCATCAGTCAATAAAATCATTGAACTCACATATAGAAGGGGGGAACCAAGAAGGAGGGAAACTTCAAGAGGAAAGGACACTCTAAACAAGCATAAGGCAGTGGAAGGGAATAGCCCCAAATAGGGTAATAGTTCAACCTGTGATATAGATACTTGGGGGTAATAGTTCAACCTGTGATATGTATACTTGGCGAAAGAAACAAGTGGCTTGCTTGTCGGTTAGGGTACTTTAGCAGCTCATAGAAGCATCAGACAGATATAGGAAAAATCAATCATGATACGCCCAATACCTAAAACGGAAAATAGCCATGCCTTTTCACAACGAATACCAACCATTTATCTTCGGGGGGAGCCTATAGACCTTCGAGAGGCGGATTCCAACTCTTTAATGAAACAACTTACCAAAACAAAGGAGTATTTGACTAGAAACGATGAGGAACTGTAACACTCATTAAGATACCTCTTTCATAAGAGATACATTCCCTCAGACAGATACACTCGAAACAAGTCAACCACAGACGAATGAAATTATAGGATAAATATGTGAGGAATCTGAGTCGCCCACTTAAAACAGCTAATACTCCTATGAGAGATAAATCACTTATGGAAACTAATAAACCCTATACTTTATGGAGAATTGGAGCATAGTAAGAGAGAGCTTTCTAAAGAGAAATACCACTCACTCATTACTCAAATCCGGGTAAGAGATTGAGAATTGAATAAAGTACACCCGACTCGGTAAACAGGACCCTACCCCTTTACCTCAAACAGGTACTGATCTAATAAGAGCCCGCCTCCAGAAGAGTGCAGGTAGGCGCAATAAAACCAGAAAGGAAGGAAAGCGCAGAGGACCTGAGAAGGAAGAAGCTTAAGCCAGAGAAGGAGAAGGGAAGGAGCGGTAAGCAAGTATCGTTTTTCAACCTGTTGTTGTTTATCAAGAGAAGTAAAGTATCTTGTTCAAGGGGCAAGTGTCAGAGTTCCAGCGGAAGATAGATATGAAGAAGGAAGGATTATAATAAGCAAGATCGTGGGATCTGAAGAAGGAAAGTAGACGATAGAATCATAAGTCCCAAAGTCAGCTGTTAGAGCAGTAGCATAAGAAGGAACAGAGGCTCACGCGGAAGCCGGAAAGGAATTAGGATAAGCATCAGTGACTGGTGCGCTAACTGGAGCAAGTAAGCACTTTTAAACAAGTAAGGAGTCAGCATCAGCAGTTTACGCGGATAGAGCATTAAAGTCAGCATATAGAGCTTTATAGTCAGCAGGAAGTAGGGAGTCAGCTGTAAGCAAGTTATTTAATCTTAAGTTCTACGAGTTTGCAGGGAGAGACATCTCTGATATGTGATGTGTGTCACGCTAGATTCCATTTCATTAAGTTTAGTTAAGCGAGTAAGCACAAGTAGGGGCGGGAATAGTTTCTCTAGTTTTTTTACCTTAGTTAGAGTTCTTTGAGTCAGGAGCTAGATTCCTAATTTCCTGGAGTAAAATACATTATTGGAATTCATTGTTTACGGCTTTAATTCTTTGTTACGAGTTAGAAGCCCCAGTATGAGTAGCTTGTGTTCCCCCATAGAAATCATTGAATTGACAACCACTGATAGAAAAGTAACTATACACCCATTCTGGATTCTTCTGCACTAAAGGAAGCAGCAAGAGATTATTCAAGCTTCGTCTTAAAGTCGAGAATCCGCTGTTCGGAGAGGAAAGAAAGTATCCAGTTGTTGATAGATATGGGTATTGTATAGAATTTACGTGATGACTCTAAGTTCGGTGATTGGCTTAACCGAGACGAGACTAAAGGTGCGCTGAGAGTCGTAGAGTGGAGAACACGCAAGTAAAGAAGCAAGTAAAGAAGCTAGTAAAGAAGGCAAGGGAGAAAGTCCGTTCCATTCCTGCAATCAGATCTTCATGACTTACTTCCGCGCAAGAAACAAGTAAAAGAATGAATATAGCGCGCCGGCAGTCAGATTAGTTTTTTGATTAAGGCATAGAGAGAGTCTAGAAGCCCAATAAAGATGCTCTGTTCGAGTGGAAATGAAGCAGTTAATCGGTTTAAGGTGCTTGTAAGGTCATCCGCAATTCATAACTTCAAGGAGAGTTCGGGTTTCATCCTATGGAGAATCAGAGGTGCTTGGAACAAGTACAATTCCAGTTAACAAGGTGCTCAGGAAGTTTACAATTAATTTCAATTTCTTCTTTTACTTTTTTTGTTTGTGAAGCTTCTACGGGGTGCGTAAGTCCGGTGACGGTGAGTTCCAGTTAGTTGCTCGATAGATTCTATTCGTTGAGGAGAGTCCCTTATTGTCAGTTCTGGAGTATGAGGGAGAGGGGATAGAGTTGAGTAGATTATAGCTAGATAAGAGCACAACGTAGAGAAGTCTGTATGTAAAAAAGACACCCCTTCGCGTAAAAAAACTAACTAACGCTGTTGCTTGCTTGAGCGTGGCGGGTGCGGCCTATAGCTAAGGCTGACTATCCGGTAGGGTGGGGAAAACTCTTCAAGTTACAATAAAAGAATTCATTCCATCTTTATCCGTTAGTTCCGTTGTTGTTGACCTGAGATGAGAGTAGTTTATGTAGTAACCTAAGTGCTAATGTGAGTTCCGCAAGCCGTTGATTACTTCTTTGTCAGTTAACAATTCCATTATTATTTATATTCTTTGGAATACGAGTAGAAACAACCTACCTATGCTCTTTGGAGAACCTACCTATCCTTCAGCCGCTGAACCTTCTTATTCTCTTGTTTAAGATCTTCCTGTCAACAGTACTAGAACTTAACTGTAAACAAGAAACCACTTTCCCTGACGCCGATTAATACCCTTATCCAGTTTCTGATCGTTATCCATCTTCTTTACCTTCTTCTGGAGATCCTTATTCTTTTTACGATTACACTGGAACTAGGCGAACTGAAAGATACTCGTCTGTCTTAACTGAAACTTAAGGCATCTACAAAGCTGCCCTCGCAGCAAAGCCTTTACTTTATTATTACCTTAACCGACCAGCCAGTACTTTCTGATTCCCGGCAATTAAGAGTAAGGGCCCCGCTTTCCAGTCCTTCCTTACCCACTGACTTTAGCCTCCGCTTCTATATACTTTGACACTTATTCTCTTTGCACAGCTTCCAAATAGGAGTTTCTATGGACTTGCTATTAATACATGTATACTAACGCGCTTAAATACGTTAGCGCCCCAAGAGGGCCAGGCCCGGGAAGAAGATAAACCCACCGAACGAACAAATGGGTTGCCCATACAAGAGATCGAGTCATTCCCGGAAGGTTTGCCAGAGCGCATTTATTGTAGCCGTCTGTTCCAATACCTCCTCCTTTTTCTTTGAGCAAGCCATATCTATCGCCTTCTTCATGACCTCTATACTACACGGTATATAGGAATTTTCAGAATTCTTTTCGGGGTTTCTCAATTGGGGGAAGCAGTTTGAAAGTGCTTTTTCAAGAGCCTTTTGAAATCCATAGTGAATACAAGTTTCGTATCTCGCGTAAGGTATCAATCAATTTAAACTCTGCTCTGGAAAAAACTAGAACTCGACTTAGCTGACTTTAAGTAACTCGCTCACCTCAACTGACTGCTAACTGCTCACTCTATTCTCTAACTTCTCTAACTGCAGCGGACTCCTATTCTATAGCTTGTGTCAGTTGCTTGAACTCAACCACAGGTTTTTGCTGTTCCCTCGCTTGTTATGGTCTTTCCGCTATTATACTTGTTCCCGCTGCTTTAAGATAAAAGTATTATAAGTACTTTGCACTGAAGAAAGCCTTACCTTAACTTTATGTGTTGTAGTCGAAGAAGGAAACAAAACTCCACCCCGAAACTCCAATCCCATAAGTTATAGCGCAACGGAATGAGCAACGGAAGAACTCGCTAACGTAGTAGAGTTGAACTCACTTGTTTAATTGAATGGAATCTGAACGATAATTAGAACGCCAAAGAATAGAATATTGAGTAACACCCATCCCACCCAGACTGAAGAATGGAATTGAGTAACTAAGCTTTCCGCCATTAGAATGTTGCTTGATGCAGCCTCACCTCCAGTACTTGACTTATCTTAGTTGCTTGTTGACCTGAGCTAAAGTAGTATTTGTAGTCTAAGTTGTGCATTAGTGAGGTGAGGGCTAGTAGCTCTGCATAGGTTAAGTATCCAGTTCCCAGTTAGCGGTTAAGAAAGTGGACTTCTTGTGTCATTGTCAGCTGCAAGTAAAGTTTAGTCGACAAAATGGAAATGTAGGATATGAAGCTATTGAAAGAGAATAAAAGGGATCGGGTAAGTAAGCAGCAAGTTACGAAGCGGGAAGTCTTGTTCTAGCATTGGCGACGAGATCAGATGCTGGAGAATTATTAGGATCAGCAGCCGAATGCCCAGATGAAGCAACAAGCGGTGGTGTTGCAGAAATAGCAATTCTTGATGCCCTGTCGGATTCCGCTTTGACTCTGTGCTCGAAAGATCCAATTTTGTAGTTGAGCCAGCAGTAGATAAATCATAAAGCAAGTTAGCAGTAAGAGAGCAAGTTCCGGTTTGAAACCACCAATAAGTTTGCTTGCTCGAAAGATAGAAATGAATGACTTATTGCTTCAGCTAGAGATAGATTTCATTCCATATTTGTTGCAAGCGGTTCTTCACTTCAAGTGTAGAGTAAGGAGTGAGTTTTGTAAACTCGAAAGATGATGGTGTTCCAGCAGGATAAGAAGCTTGAAAGTAAACAATCAAATCTGTAGTTGAAAGAGAAGAATCCAAAAGTACAGGCTTTGCTGCGAGATGTGTTAATAAAGTCATATGTTTAGCTTAGAGTTCAGAGGGAAACTGAGAGTCATATAGATGTCAGCAGCTTAGAGTTCAGAGGGAAAGAAAGGAACTTGAAAGTAGAGTTTTGTTACCGCTACGTAAGATGTAAGCTGTTAGTGTTGTTATTAAATATTATAGTAGTTGTAAGTGAAGTTCCATTTTATTATTATTTAAGGCAAAAACCCTAATTACATAGCGAAATTCTCCTTTCTTTAAGCAAGGGAGAACCAGACCCTAAGATAATGGTTAAAAATGCATTTAAAGGCCAGTTGGAGAGTATCAATGATAGATTAGCTATGACGGGTAGTTAACAGGCGTTAAAGCACTCGATATCAGGGTTCCTGAGTGCCCAGCCCTTTCTCTTTGCGTGCTTGCTTATGGAGAGACCGTTTTTTTGTTAAGATAGTTCCATTGCTTTAACTTGCTTCGCGTTGGGGATGCTAAGGGTGACTCTCAGGGCTTGCTCTTGCGAAACAGCTTGTTTCAAATCATTGAACTCACATAGATAGTATGAACTAACACACACTTCTTCCAGCCCCCCCAGCTGTAATCTCACTGTTGACTCTTTATTCCACCACTTGCATCAAAAATAACTCCTAACGCCAACGATGACCGGAACTCACTGAACTTCTGCTTACTTTGTCTCCGGGTGGTAACCAAAGCTTAGTAGCATCATACTTTATACTCTTGCCTTCGAGCATAAATCATATAATTCTCTTTTCCTGGGCTTGTGTCAGTGTCTGCAAGAGAGGTGATTGTGAGAAAGCTTAAGTAGGCTTTAGCTCCTTCTCCTTTTACTGAATACTATAAATGGTAAGGATGTCAGGATACCACACGGAATAGAATATATCTATCCTAGGTGCACAGGTAATATTACTTGTTTTCTATATCTTATCTCTCAGAAATATTAATTGCACTCTAACACTGGGATACAGAGTATCACCCATAAGTCAAAGACGGAAACTACTCATAAGGAATTGCACGCCAGAGTCAGTGTAGAAGACAACAACTGAGCCCCCGGAATGGTAGAAGACAACAACTGAGCCCCCGGAATTAAACTCGAGATACGGAATGTCAACTCTAAAGTAAGGGCCAAGCAAAAGAACTCAACATTTGGGGTGAGACTGAGCTATGCACCCCTACCAGGAAGAATGGAACGTCGTTGTATAAGAATGGTTGTGTGTCTTGGGTAGGCGGAATCGAACTCATAAGCATAGGAACTTGAGAAGGTTAACAAGACGGAAACTACTCCTATAAGAATTGAACATAGTAAACCCGGAGACTAACTAAGTTATTACAAGTCCTCATTTCGCCTCCCGCAAACCCTTTTAGGCAGTAGGGGCTCGGCTGCTCGCTGAGTGTCAGGCCCTACTTTCCCTCTTTTCTTTGCTTTGGTTGGTAGCGCTTTATTGACCTTCCTTTCTACACTGAATCAGTAAATTAGTGATTGACGAAGACCTTCCTTTCTACACTGAATCAGTAAATTAGTGATTGACGAAGGGTTGTTATTTCGGGCTCCTGAGAGTGAGAAATGGGTTGTGCTTGAAGCCTATTTGGGCCATGCATTGTATGGATCGGATCCTTGTTCGGGACTCACGGGAGCTTGTGCTCGAAACCCAACCCGCTGCTTCCGCCCTAGCAAACACCAACTGACAGAGAAAGCAGACGCTAAAAAAGAGGCAAGAGCATCTCAAGCAATGGACGTTTACGAGCTCTTTGATCTTTGAAACTCCATTTCCCGATAAAAGCTTATTTCTGCTCTTTGAAAAGCTTATTTCTGCTCTTTGTTAGTATCATTACGGGAATTAAGAGCATGCTGATGGTATAGAATTGCTCGGGAATTCATTGATGGTTACTTTTGTCAGTAGTGCTAGGGTCTACTCCTTATATTTGGAGTCGATCGAGCTGCTTTCCCTCATTCTACTCGTCCAGCCCTCTTCACGAACTTGTACAATCAATGCCACAGAGATAGCCAACTCTATTATCGAAGAAATAGGGAAACGGGCGACGATTTGGCACCAGATATCCGGAGGTGTGGAAAGAGCTGCTGTGATAAGCGGAAAAACCATCAAAAAACGACGATTGCGAGTTGAGGTTTCTACAGAAAGACCCCTTGGCAAACAGATTAAAATGACAGGTACTTGGGAGCATACCGATGGAATGAACAAAATACGAACAGTTAACATAATATGGTCATAGATCTTAGGTTGTAACTTGATCATGAGCAAATTGGTTGATGTTGCACCCACGTTGTATGGAAAGTGCCAAACATTGGGAACTACCCGGGTAGGAGTTAGGAACAGGAACAAGGAGAAGCGAGAACCACTTAAATGGAGGAATCGATTGTATTTCGTCCTTTGTTCCCCATAGCAACTGGGGATCGAAAAGCACCAAATTTGATGACTTATTAAGGGAAAGACGAAGTAAGAGCATGCTATTGAAGACGTTGCAACATATGTCGGGGAGGCCTCCGTTGATTGTGTACGAACAAAATACGAGTCCAAAGGTAGGGTCAGAAAGGGTTTAGCTGCTGGAGAAATTAACTCTTCCGAAAACCAGTAACACGTAAACCATGTAAAACCAAGACCGATCAATATCCGAACGGAACGGATTCGAACTTCTCCTAGAATAGTATCCGATGCAATATTCCATTCTAATGAGTAATTCAAAGGAAAATTGGATTCTAAATAAGGCATGTAACAAAAATGAATAGGAGAATTGGATTGTAAATGAGGGAAATTTATTGTAAATGAGGCATGTAAGAGAAATGAATCATTCTATTACTCCTGTACAATAACGAATAAGTCAAAAGTCCTACACTCGCTGACTTCACGTCGACCTAAAATCCAGTAGTTAACTCCTGAAAACTATAGCGGAAAAGAGAAATGATCCTAACTATAGCATCAAAGAAAAACGAACTAAGCCCTGCTAGCAAACAGAGGCAGAAACTCCAAAGAGCATACCCTGCTAGCAAACAAACTACAGCATCTTGAGTTGAGGCATAAAAGCGGTAGTGCTAACGACGCAGACTTAACGTGAGTTCGCCGTTCTTAATTAGAAGGGCATTGTTGTTAATCTATTACATCTAAGGTATATAAGAAGAATAAGGTAGATAAGAAAAACACATTTATTCTCTAACTTAGTAACAGAACTCTTAAGTGCCCAGATTCCATAATAAAGAGTTACCTCACACATAACAGCTATAGAAGGGGAAACGGAATTCTTACTAAATATAGAATATAGTAACATCACACGTTGCTCCGAAACGGACTATTGACCTTTGATCCACTTTGAGACTATTCTATGTTCAACTCATAAAATAGCTAATAAAGATTGTAGGAGTCGGATACTTTACTTTATATAATTGTCTAATATAAAGGAAGGATATAGTATAGAGTGAGGTTTTCTTCTTTAGCACATTCAACAAGCAATGGAACAAGCAAGGGAACAAGAAGACAAAGTCAGCGGTGGCTTACTAACGCTAAACTTCTATTGCCTAAGCTTGTTGAGTCTCGCATACCATATTGGAAGTAAGATGATATTCAATAATATGATATGTGGTCTGGTGTCAATCATATTCTTCTGCTATTGCTGATAGTGCCACAGTATTGTAAGTTTAACAGTAAGTCCCCATTTATTGTAATGGTTGCTCAAAGCAGTATCAAGTTTAGTAGAAAGAAAGAAGCCACATATATATACGCAGTTAGTTAGTTTTAGCAAGTAAAGAATCAGATCCTTCTCTTTAAACTAGTTAGGCAGCTTCGCTTCCTTTAGCGCGGACCACCTTCCTTCGCATTCCAAATGATATTATTTATATGATGAAACTAAAACATAACTTTATACTCTAACTGCTTCTTTTTTCACGGATCCAGATCCAGATCTATCTTATGATCTTGTTTCTACTTATGATGTTTAAACAGATGATTCTCTCTACTCGAACAGAATAAACCTCTCTCTATTATTGATAACTATGTTCTTTAATGATTATTTTACTGTATTCTGTGTTTGATTAAGAAATTATATATCGCCTCTCCTGTTCTTATTAAATTATTACTCTTACCCTAATTCCTACTCTTATCCAACTTATTGTTATCTACCCCAATGAGACTCTACTGAAGGAATATGCTTAGCCCTACCCTCTTCTTTTCAATAAAATGCTTCCCTTTCTCTTTTTCATCTTACTAGCTTCGTAGTCGCCAACACTTTAACTTTACCTTTAAACTTATGATTCTCTGGTATACTTTCTTCGTGCCGACACAATCATCTTTCTAGCCACCAACTAGAATAAAAGTGGCTAACGCTAAAGAACTCCAGACGCTCGCGCAACTACTGACGCTCTTTTGACTCGCTAAGGAATGAAACAAGAACAAGAACATTAACCACTACAAATACTTCTTTCAACTAGCCCTGCACTGGCTACTGGACCTCTGGCAACTGGTTCCAATGAGCATTGAACCCTGCTGGCAACAGAGATAGAATTTAACTCATAAGTAACAGAATGCAACTAAGTAGCCTCAGTCAGCAAAAGGAGCAGGATCCGCGTGCTAAGTGAGAATCCCCAGTGGAATCAGTTCTCCTATATAAGTGAGTTAGGTCATAGAGATAAGAGGGCATTGTAATAACTTCCGGAAGCAGCTAGTGCAGCAAGTGGGAAGGAAATCCTGTGGAGAGAGTTTTGGTGCTGTAGCTCTAAGTCTTAATAAAGATATAGAATGGAGTGTTACTCAAATATGTATTTAATGAACTAGGCAAGTTAGTCTTAATATTTTCACTTAATAGGCCTAGGAGCTACTTCACTAGTGTTACTAATTTTAGTATACTTAGCTACATAGGCAAGATGTTACTAATTTCATTACTTAATAGGCAAGATGTTACTAATTTCTGTGTGTTACTAATTTGGTCATAGTCAACTTTTGGTCATATTGGGGGTGCCTATTGCCTATCAAACAAATACTTATTAACTTCCCGCTTCCTCAGCACTAACTGAGAATGAAACAAGCAAAGCAGCTGGCTCCTCTCCTATGGAATAAGAATACCTCTGGCTCATCCACCTCAGGTAACTCTGGCTCCCTACCTGCTTTCTTGCCAGTCGAACAAAGGACACAGATCTCGTTGCCAATACATACGGATGAAACTAGAAGAGAAAGAGACTCAACTAAAGCTAACTCAACTCCCCTTACTCGCCGAAAACAGTACTAGTTCGGTGTATGTCTTTACTTTAAATCATTACAAAGAATGGGAGGTCAAGGTAGTACTAAATGAAGCAAGTAATAATTAAGGTCTTGTTGCCAGCTGCTGGGCGAGGAAATCCAGAACAGTACAACTAGGTACCTCTTCTCTGCCTCTACCCTTAGTTAGTATAGTCAAGTCATTTTATGGGGTTCGTGTGTAGATTGAATTTCCGCCTAAGCCCTAATAATAGCATTCGTTCGCAAAGATATGATATGATCTGATCTTCTTTCTTTATACGATCAAAATATACTTTCATCTTTTTCTTATCCCATGCTCTCGTTTATGATACTGCTCGTTTATGCTTTAGTGTCCTTTTATACTCGATACTTGTTTATTCTGTTTCGCACTGCTTCTATATAGGATTACTAGGGTGGGGTAAAGCACCAAGAACTGATCTCTAAGATGAAACAAGAACAGCTAACGCTGAAGAAGGAATATCAGCACACACAGAGCAAGCGGAAGTAGTTGATCATTCGAAAAGGGATGAGGCTTCTTGATGCGATAACACAAGCACTCCACTTTAAGAACTATTTGTAGCTGACTCTACTGGGCGAGATCCACTATACAAGCCTCTTACTTTCTATTTAACCGATCCACTTGGGCTAAGAATCATCAATAGTAAATATAGGTACTAAAAATATAGATATAGAAGTGGAAGCAATAGGAAATAGCAAGTAGTTAGAGCGTAAGCACCAACACAAGTCAACCTTTCCTAGATTTAAGTAAGAGAGTAAGTTTCAAAGTCAAAAAGACGCAATGAGCGGGAACTCTGTTAATATGTTATAACCTGTTGTTACCAAGTAAAGTTTTTATTGAACTAACTCCTACTGTTCTGCTTGCTTATACTTACTATTCTGTCTGCTTGGTTGCTCTTTCCTTATTTAATAATATAGTTTCCGGTTTCAAGTCAGAATTCAACGACTAAGTACAATTGACCTGATTTTCCTTTTTATACTAAGCTTGCCTGATAGCAATTTGGTTCTTCTCTATAAGTAATAGCGACGGGCCCTTATATTAAAGCTTTGTCTACTTACTATCTTGCCCTTACTTCTTAAGGCTGCTTGTCTTATTCCACTTTAACAGGAAATCCATCTATTGCCAGTTACTGGTATTGAAAGGAGTCCCAAGAATTAGGATAAAAAGCAGAAGAAAGGAAATCAGCGAAGGGAAGTTTAGTAAGAGGAGTAATCTGAATAAAATACAGGCTTTGAAGCCCGAAGTATATTATTAAGTAAAAGAATTGACCTCTATCTTGCCAACCCGGTACATGCAGTTTTAGAGTTATGAGTAAGTCCTGCAACCTTAAGGAAACATAATAATTAGCTAGGTGTGAATGAGTTGAGTGCGGTTCATAAAGTTACGAGTAAGGATGAAGCCCAGACTAAGTTTGTAGTTACTTTTCTACTTGTCTAGTAGTGATCTGGAACACCTGAGTTGGGTAACCAATCCTTTACTTCTGCCCGGAACTCTACTCTCATTGCGTCTTATTACTTTATCGTAGACAATAGTAAACCGTACTCAAACCTTCCTATGAAACTGGTAATTCATAAGCAAACTTTATCACTCCCCTTGATGAACCGACAAGTCAATAACCTCTCTATCCCGACTCGGGAAAGTCAATCACTGAACCAACACCCGCACTAGGCTAGGATGAAACAAGAACGTTACTTTCGCCAACAGCCAAGACGACAAGCAAACGAATACAGGCTAACACTAGGACTCCCAAAGAAAGCACTTTATACTTATAATACAAATAAAGGTCTTCTACCCGACGAGCACAGGACTGTATTCTCTACCTTTTGAGACCTTAATTCTTATCCTCGGCCAACCCGCCGCTGCCAAGTAGCTTCCAAATCCATCATGTAAACGGCTCTCCTTCTCCTTGATAATACGCATGTCCTCATAGCTTGTTTTCATGGGGTACCCGTGCTCATAGCTTGTTTTCATGCTATCTTCGTACCCAACTTCTGTGCGAGTTCTGCCACATCTCGTAAGAAAACTCCGCGGTTCCCCAGCCTTCTTATTCTTACTGAGGTCAGGGCATAGAGATGATATTCCCAATTGACCGATGTCACTAATTTATACTGTTGCTAAGGCAGCTAACTTACTTAAATGCGGAGGGGCGTTGACCCGGTAAAACTACATTTCAAATGAGGACTTGGTTCTAATTTGTAGTAGTTTATAGGTGGGTAGGCAGGTTTACTTCTTTTACAAGGGTTGGTTTGTGCTGTAGCTCCTAATATACGAGTTGGGGCACTAAAACACTCAGTGTGCGGGAAGGGGAGAAGTGAAAAAGTGTCATCCCTAGTTTAGTCTGAAAGGGAAGCTATGAGTAGTAACTTGTCTATCCGTGTCTTGGCGAATGAAAAGAGCATAAGTGAGAGGCTGTTCGAGGTTCGGAAGCCTGAGAAGAACCTGTTGCCAGTGGAGTCGATGCAAGAACCAGAGCGGGAGTGGTGAGTTTACAGAGCCATAACCAGAGCAGGAGTGGTGAGTTTACAGAGCCATATAGGGCAGGAAATGAGCAATTCCATACGGGGTATCTTTTCTAGCTTCATTAACTAGCTTAATTCAAGAGAGTCTGGTCTGTCTCTTGGGGTACGAGGCACATCGCCCGAAAGCAAGTGACAATTTTCATTGAAGTAACAGGGTCGGGTCGGGGTTAACTCATTGAAGTAACATTTCTGATATCTGTTCTGTTCTTGCCAGTCAATACTAGAGAAGAGATGAGCCACAGGTAGATCAGCAGAATCATAAGTTTCAAGAGCGGAGGCAGGCTTTGAAGCGGACTTACTTTATACTGACTTAACTCGCCCTCTTTGAACTAAGGAGATTTAGCAGCTACTTCACAGAAATAGAAGTTTTGTGGTTGAATCCACAGTGCCAAAGTAAGCCAATACACCTCTCCGCCATGAACACAGGACTTGGTACATAAGAATGGAATTGAAAAGACAGTAGGCGAGCTCTCTTTTTTAACGGGTGATTTGAATTGGTCACTGTGTATTATATAATAAAGAAGGTCTAAAGTCAGTAATAAATCCGGTATAAAGATAGAGAATAGAGCTTACTTAACACCTTCGGAATCCCACTAGTCGGATGAAAACAAATTGATAAAGTAAACTGTAAAAACCATAGAATCATGAATGGATAAGAAACAATAGATAAGAAAAAAGTCAACTAGTGGTGGCTTGGCCTCCGTACACTTACTACTTTTCGAGGAAAGAAAGAAAACCACCGGACTTGTACTTCCCGCTTAAACGCTAAGGTAGTTTACAGCTACTGAATTAAACTGCTCCCCTGCTGTCTCTGCTCCACCTATTAGAAGATGTAATTTACAAGTCCTGCACCCGCGAGGCATGCTCTTGTGTTGATGCTGTAGCTCCTACGAGTTGAGTAGATAACTTCTTACTCCTTAAAGTAGTGGTGAAAGTTCCGGTTTCTGGTAAAGAAGATACTTGCTTTGAGGCGAGGTAAAGTAAAGGCCTTGGGTAGGTCTAGGTCGACTTCTTCAATTGACTAGCGGCAGGAACTGTTTACCAGGGGTTAAGGGCAGACTCCGTGAGTACCCCCAAAATGACAGAATTAACCCTCGAAGCACCAAATCCGAATTACACTCAAGCATTGTCAGTGTAGGCAGCATCAGAGGCAAAAGAGCTAGTCACTCACTACAGAAGCTATAAAAGGTGTTGGTCCCAGCTCAGTGATCAAGTTGGGTGTTGGCAATTAAGAAAGGGGAGTTCAATAAGTTATCCTCCGAGTTTCATCAGTGGGAAGGACAGAAAGGGGAGTTCGGGCAAGAGAGGAAGTGGAGGCAGAGGACTCACTAAATAGGTATCGAGAAAGGACATAGGCAGAAAACTAACAACGGAGGTATCGAGAAAGGACATAGGCAGAAAACTAACAACGGAGGTATCGAGAAAGGACATAGGCAGAGGCAAACTCAGGGTTAGGCTGCCAATAAGCCAATAAATAGCAACTAAGGATGAGGCCTCGGGATGAAAGGGTTCGCTTACCTAAGTAGTGAGTGACTTAGAAGCGGTGTTCAACTAATAATCATAAGGGATCCACTAATAAGATACTAAGAATAAGGGAACCCGGTTTTCTACTCCGCAATCTATACGAATGAAGCTGGCATTAAAGAATGATACGGATACTTTACCTTTAACTTCACCTTTCAACTGTGGAGCTGGCTCTAGTATTCTTACACCCGCACAGAGCACCGAGTTCCGGAAGGTATAAAACTACTTCTATATCTGCCCTTTAACCCTTCTTTTGAGTCCTGCGCCCTTAAGTAATTGGCTTAAGTGGTATTGAAGGTCTAAATCCTCTTCTTTTTTGATAGCAACTCTGGATAGTAATTAATTCTTTCCTCTTTACACTAATACTAATAATACAATACCGGGTAGTCAACTAATACTGATTAAACTGGAAAGGAAGCACTAACAATGGTAAAGCAAAGAACTGATCTCGTCGACCTAACTCACACTGCGGATATATAAGTAGGGTTTATACAAGAATTAGTCTCTTTTCACTGTGGCTTGGCTCCACCTTACGAGCGAGGTATCTTATCTTCATAAACACCCGATCCAGCAGATGATCTTTCAACTCCAAAGTTAGAATTGAGAGAAAGAGAACGAAGTGTTACCCGCTTGCTTCACAAAGCCTTTCGATCTAGTGATTGTTTCCGATCCGAGCCATAAGTCTTTGTCCTGTGTTCGTGAGAGGGAGAGGTTCTTGTCCTGTCCGGGGTGGTCAATAAAGTTAAATATACTAAATAATTTGCTGTGCGAGGAAAGTATTCGGCGGATTAGAGCCCTGTTCCAGTTCGAGTGTGAGTGGAAGACCTGATATCCCTCTCTTGCTCTTGATTCTTTTATTAACCCTGACTCTTGCTCTTGATTCTTTTATTAACCCTGACTCTTGATACTTTACCGACCTAGTAGTTGCTTTATGTTCGAGAGAGACATCTTTTCTTTGGCTTTTGACCGTGCTCCCGGAAGCTGGCATAGGAGTGAATCGGATGTTAAAGTTTGATCACAAGTTCCAGTGTTTGGCCTCAAGGAAAGTAGTTCCATTCTTTGTCTTATACTAGATGCACTAGGGCAGTTACCGGCTTCTATCTCAATACCCGGCTAAGCATGCCTTTAAGGAGAGGAGCAAGAGGCGAGGTCGGCAAGGGAAGCAATTAAATAAGGAACTTACTTAGTCAGGGCAAGAAGGCAGACTCATCTAACGCCATTGATTTTATACCTGCATTCGGCTCCTATACATATGGCTCATCTACAACTACTGAGGAAAGTATAGATCTATGACACCGATTTACAGAATAGAAGACAGGGTACCGTTTTTCCGGACCTCAGCTAGGAACTCATAAAGACACTACTAATAACAAGACCACCTCTCCTTACTTGAAACCTGACTCTTGACTTTCATCCCTCTTACTCCTTACTTGAAACCTGAACCTTGACTTTCATTCTGGTGTTACTGTTTACTTGTTTTAGTATTTACTGCTGACTTTCATTCTGGTGTTACTGTTTACTTGTTTTAGTATTTAATACACCGACACCTTCACCGGTTTACTGTATTCTACTTTGAGTCTTAACTTCCTTACCTAAGCTCTCATATCATCGTACTGACTTACCTTAGCTCTATCTCTACCTTATCCTATTCTAGATCTCTACCCGGACTGACTGACCCTATTCTCTATCTCTTACAGGTGGTGGAGGGCTTGTCTCTCCCTACTTTAACTCTTCATCTACGGTTTCTCGTTCTGAAACTCCATACTCGCATTCTTCTGTTTGATAGTTCAAATCTGATAATAGCGTCTTTAAATTCTTTAGTCAATACTGGAAGTACACTATGTGATATAGCGTATAAAGCAATAGAATCAAACTACGCTGAAACCAATATTATACTTATAGAATCTCGGGGGAAGATCAAAGAATCAATCCAGAATAAGAATATGAATACCACTCCTAAGGGCTGCCCACCCACGTAACGCTTATAGGCTTAACTTAACTACTTAAATAATGAGTTATCCTACCGTGCTTTATTGAAGACATCATGCGAGTTACCCTACCTTGCTTTACTACAATCTAAGCCTATATTTCCTCTACAGAAGTATGCCGCTACTGACATTCACTCTTAAGCTCGTCGCTTAGGGAATCCAACTCATAACTTGGAAGTCCACTACGAATACTCGGAATCAAACACTACCTGATAGATCAACCCAAGGAAACAACCAACTATACCTTTAAGAACTAGACCTTGAATTCTGTATTGTACTTTGAACTATGTCCTTACTTGCTGAAGGCTACCTCTCTCGACCAGGTTAAAGTATTAGCCCTACCCTCTGGTGATAAGAATTGAGCTGATCAGTTAAAAGAATGAAATAGGGACATAAAGGATTGTGAATAGTACACATCAGATTTAACACTGCCCAGCAATACTTCACAAACAACAATAGGAATTTAGTTCAGTAGCGACATACTAACTTCTTTGTTTAAGTCCAATCCGATACCTAACTACACCAACCAAAGTAATGGAAGAGTTAAAGGTAAAATACATAATTGTAGTAAAGCTTAGCTAAGGGACCGGTAGGCTTATAAGCAGTAGCTCACCTCTTATTGTCATTGTCCCTGTTGCTTGGTTCATTAGTAGAAGCGGTATTTCCTTTCTGACTTATTATAGTAAAGGAATCGGATTTGGATGCAAGTAAGTCAGATTTAGATGCCAGGGTTCTCTTCTTTGTATTAGTAATTCGAGTATGTTAGCACGACATTCCACTCTTTATTTTTGTATTCCTACTTTTTTGAGTTGAAGTAGATTCCTACTTTTTAGTTGAAGTATTAGAGTATAGTAGTAGAATCCCTGGGTTAGAGCTATAGTTGGCGTAGGCGTATTCTAATATGTATTTTCTAATAGTAGTATTTGGAAGCAAGGAAGGTAATGCTGATACATATGATATACTGGGTGGTTTGGGAGCAGTAGTCAAAGTCTAAGTGAGAAGTTAAAGTCCTAGGCTCGTTTTTCTCTTAGTTCGGATTTCTAGTCTTACCTTTTACTATTACTATAGGTAGTATTGCATTCTTGTTAACAGTGGTTCAGTTCCAATCTGTATTGAGAGTTGCTTCCTTACTTGTTTGATTCTGACTTGAGTTTTTTTAAGTCCTTGATGCACCCGTATTACTGATTTGTGAATTCCGCGGCTTCTTTTCTTTGGCTAGCCATTCTGAGACTTATTTGTTGAATTCTGTTATTTTAATCTATTGTTACTTAACTTGTTGCTGACTACCTTTCGACTGTATCCTCTCGGCTTCATAAATATGATTCTTATCACCATACTTATTTAAGAACACACATTTATCTATTACCTTAACTTGAATAGAATAAGTACCTCCGTGGCCAGTTGCCCATACCTTCGTCCTAGGTCGATGCACAATGGAACCACCGATAACAGGACTTCGACAAGAGCATATCAGAATTGAGCTTACTTCTTATTCCTATGTTTAATTCTTTCTTTTATTTCTTTTAGTTAACAATAAATAAGGCTTACTTTACTGCTGACTTATCTACTTCCACTGCTGGACCTAAACCTTACTTTCCAACTGAAAATACTGGCTATCTGCGCCCTGCTACGAACTATAAGCCTGCTACGCCTGTATATTAGTATAATATTCCTTACTCGTATTCTTGCTTTGCTTCCTACCACAGTCCAATACACCCCGGAAGCAACTCTTGCTTTTCAACTCAAGCTACTGTTTCTATTTCTGAAATTGATTAGTAAAGTTCTATCTCTATTGCACTTAATACTTGAACTGCTGCCTAACAAGGCTTCTATACAAGTGGGCTAATCCGATCTATTAATAAAGAATACACCGACTACTACTATAGTAATAAAGAATACAACTAAAACGAGTAGCCTGGCGCTACTTTCTTGCATTCCCGCTTGTCCACTCTTTGCTTTCAAACTTTAACTACGGGATCTACATCCGTCTCCACGCACCCAACCCAATAATCACTCTTAGACTAATAAGTTAAATCCGAACTCCCTTCCTCGACAGCAACTCTACTAAATACCCTTTTGAATACAACTAATATAGCTGCCAATGCATTTCAAGCCTATCAAATTGTGGGGGTTTGTTTTTCTTAGATTCAAAGTCCGGGAAGGCACACTAACTATATCCAGGGAACAAAGACCCTAAGACATGGGTGGCAGGCTAACTTATGTGTTTAACTCAGCTTCGATCCTCTACTTCTTAGTGCTTATGTGTTTGATTCACTATTTTAAGTTCAGTGCCCTCGGGGGTTTTTGCTAATCCAATTCTTTCTGCTAGGCTTATAGGTCTTGTAGCTGGTCTTATAGGTCTTGTAGTTTAACCAGGTATATTATATTATGTATTTCATTCCCACCTCTGTTTCTATTCTTATCAATAATTAAGTATTAGGTTACGACCAGCACATATAGATTAAGCAGAAGTAGTAGAACATAGAATCTAAGGAGTGTGAGTAGCCCCTAGAAGAAAACGAAGCTGTAGAAGCATCAACCATTAGGGGAGGTCGACAGAGCCCGAACCCCGCCTTTCAGCCTTAAGTAGTAAGGGATCATATCACAGGTAGCGCATATAGGTAAAAGGCATAGGACAAGTCCTCTTCTCTAATGACAGTACCCCTATATCTTTCTCTTGAAACTTTACTTTCATAACCGAAATCATATCCTGCTCCAACTCAACTTTATGGTCTTGCAGCTTTTTTTCAACAGCGATAATAACCAGTTTATGCTTTAGTATCTTTTACTCCCTTCTAATACTGTTTATTCTGTTTCGAACTGGACCTACACTTTTATATCAGCGCCAACCACTGATTGAATTGAAGATTAAACTCATTTACTTAGAGCTTCCTTGCCTGATCCAGCTTGAGCCTCTGATGAATTCTCCCATCGACTATCTTCTTATCCGACCTCCACTTGAAGAAAAACTTGACGGGCTTCCGCCCTTTCATCACCAACCAATGTCGGCACCCAGGTGCGTTGCTTTGTCTTGATACCTTCGTCAATCAGTGTAATGTAATCCATTAAGGAAGCAGTAAGAGTAAAGTAGATCAGAGAGATATTAAGGAAGCAGTAAGAGTAAAGTAGATCAGAGAGGGAGAATCTGAGGATCCTCAGCTGTGATAAAGTCTGCAGCAAGCGGTAAGCTTTGATCACTTTCCGTCCTGTAGCAAGTGGGAAGTCGACTCTTATTGCCTTCTTGCCCTTAAACTCGACACTCCCCTTCCACGCAGATAAATCCTATTCTTATGATTACCGCACCCATTCCCTATATTTAAGTGCCCTAAGGAAGACCATCATCTCGGTTCAGAAAGAAATCTAAGTTTAGTCCCCCGTTCTCGCGAGTTATTCAAGTTTTGTTCGGAAGTCAGCAACTGAAGAGAAGCTATTTAAAGATAAGGAAAGTCGACGATAATCGTATCTAGAATTAAGAGGTTTAGTCTCCAGGAGAGGAATATTAGGGGATCTGGTGAAAGATCTGAAGCTACAGAGTATGCTGGATCAGAGTAAGTCTCAGTGCAATTCCTGTCTTCGGCTTACAGAGCTTTTCTTCCGCGCTTAAGTAAATGACTGGTATTGAAGTTAATGCAGTGGATGCGAGTGTTGGTTCGGTAATTGGCTTTCCCGAGTAGTAGTTTGTAGAGTTTAGGTACTGTAGATGTTGCCTAAGGTACGTACTGTAGATGTTGCCTAAGAGGAACTAGTTTCAGGATAAGGAAATGCTGTTTCTGTTCGACTTTCATCTGTATCAGCTGTTAGAGCGGATCCAGTGGTTATATATGGGTAGAGCCACAGAGTAAGCTTAACTTAAACAATCGGTTGGTTTACAAAGGGTCTATGTGATTAATAATAAATGCACTAGAACAGGCTATAAGTGACTTTATAGGTATTGATAATAATAAAACGATAAATGCATAATAAAACAAAGAAACCTTGCTTTGATTCTTATACTCATGCCCGGACATCTTTACTTATCCTATTGATCCGTCTTATTTTCCTGCCTATAGGTATTACTGTCCTTGTTTGACTACTTCAATGCCTAGTCATCAAACCGACACCTCCACTAAAAGTATTGAAACTCTCCACTCGGAATAGAGCACTTAAACTAATAACAGGTAATTCAACTCATAAGTAAGAGAATCGAACAAGTAAAGTCAAAGCATCAAACAAGCAACTGGGAATTCCACACTGCCCTAACGAACCTAACGACTGAAACGAGATTACTAATAAGACTGCCGCTCATGTATCTCATTCTTACTACTTTTTGAAAAAAGTCTGGCTTAGGAGCTTGAGTCTGCCATGCCCTTGTCTTGGTCTGTAATTCCCTTCCCTGAGCCTTGCATACTGCCCACTCTTTGATAGATATTCTGGGTACAATCATTTCTTGATGGATCCCCATGACAAGGTAAAGATTGCCTGAAGAAAACCAACCTTAGGGAAAACTTTATACCACAGAGTAATGCCATTCGGCTTGAAGAATGCCGGAGCAACTTACCCAGAGGGAAATTACAACTCAGTTCCATGACATGATGCACAGAGAAATAGATATATATGTGGATTAGTTTGTAGCCAAGTAAAGGAGAACACCATCTTACTGTTCTTAGAAGGGTATTGGTATTTTACAGACTTATGCCGGAAAACCAGAAAAAGAATCCAGACAAATTGGTGTTTGGGGTCAATTCTGGGAAGCTACTAGGATTCAGTGTAAGCCAGAGGG
Organism: Musa schizocarpa; assembly: GCA_900464855.2. Taxonomy (NCBI): domain Eukaryota; kingdom Viridiplantae; phylum Streptophyta; class Magnoliopsida; order Zingiberales; family Musaceae; genus Musa; species Musa schizocarpa. The sequence goes on from LR890030.1 coordinate 88,709, forward strand.
GCATTGAAGTTGAACCAGAAAAGAAAAAGGCCATTTAAGATATGCCACCGCCGAAGAAGAAAAAGGAGGTAACGAGTATTCTTGCTTGGTAAGATTTAACTACATTGCGCGGTTCATCTCACAGCTAACAGCCACTTTTTAGCCTATTTCAAGCGAGCTACTAATAACAGCAACTTTTTAGCCTATTTCAACGAAGCTACTAAACTACTAAAGAAGAGAACAGCCCTTCAAAAAGTGGGATGAGGAGTGTAAGTAAGTAGGCGGTTGACAAGATCCAAAAGTAGTATTTGCTAAATCCATTAGTGAGATCTCCTCCGTCTCTGGGGAAGCCCCTACTGCTGTACCCTTTATTGACAGAATTCGACTTTTGTATTTTTGTTTATCAGATCCGCCTGCCTTGCCTTGAGTTTAGTATAGTGCTGCTAGGGGAGCTGAGCTCACTAAGACTAGGAGCTGATTATAGATTCTAGACCAGTAAAGTCAACAGCGTATTCTAGGCATCAATGCACTAACTCCTTCGCTTATGAACGAACACTTTACCTCGTTCTTGGTTACGCGTGCCGTCTACTCTGTGCATACACTAGGGCTCTCAAATGGTCGACTGCGAAACACCTTGTACTGTAATGAATTCTATTTCTATTTAATATTCCTTGTTTCCTTGTAAAAGATCTGATTCTTTCTTATTGTAAAAGATCTGATTATGTCTTATACAATAATATGCTTACATAATAATATGGCTTGAAAGTGCTTTCTTTTTATTATATAATAATATGGTTTGAAAGCCTGAGTAAACAAAACAAGACAAGGGAAAAGCAACACAAGTCAAGATTTATGTAATTGGAAGGGTGCTATAAAACCCCACACCAGAGTTCTTACTTTAAGTAATTAATAGTTCGATCGAAACAGGAGAGTGAAAGCCGTTTCAAGTGCATATACTCATATGTATTAGTAGTGCTTTTCAAAGCCGACTTATATTTCTATAGTGTTAGAGAGACAGTCTGAAGCAACTGCCTTGCGATGATCATCTTCGGTAGATCTAACCTCTACTAACAATAACAAGCAAGCAGAAGTGAGGAGCTCTGGAAGAAATAGGTTTGGTTTGGGTAGAGTGGTTGAAGCAGGGGCATGAGTAGATCGTGCTTGCACCGGACAGAGAGGCTGGTATACAGAGGTAATCTCTTGTGATAGATGAGTAGATGAGCCGTAGTCCTGGGACATGAGTCGAGAGGTACTCTACCCTAGCCATATGGTTGGGGGGTAGTGTCAGAGAAGTCAGAATGTTGTATTTGCGTGTGGTTTCTTTTCTTTTTTTCTGATATCTCCTGTTTTGGTGTTAAGTAAACCGCTCTATTATTTGAAACAGAAAAGCACCCGTACGGATAAAAGTACTGCCACTATACTAATAAGAAGAAAGCTCAGAATCCAGAATATCCCCCTACTGTATAAGGCCAAAACACATAAGTAAGAATAACTACTGAAAACATAAGTAAGGACCCACCCATCGACAGACTTATTGATGCTCCACAAAAGAAAGACTCATTGTTGTGACTCGAAGAATGGTTTCAGGGTAGATCTGGCTCTAGGATAGATTCGTTTTTTTCGCCCGTCCGGGTATTTGCTTTTTTCTCCCGCCCGAGCGTGGGGTATGTTATGTGTCGGGCACCTCGATGAATGAGAGATGATCCCCGGAGACTGAGTTGGTGGTTGATCAAAGAATTCTTTTGTATTGTCTGTGGGGTATAAAGAATGAGGTGTCAGCGGAGCAGAGTTGTTCGATACAGCAGATGGGAAGTCAAGACCAAGTTGTTCAGTGTAGAGGATGGGAAATAAATATGAGTTGTTCGATGCAGGCAGATGGAAAGAAATCAATCTAATTGTCAACAGCTATACAAGCAAAACTGGAATAATAATTGTTCTGGTTGCGCCTAGAGATATATGGTTTAAAAAGGGAACTAACGAATTGAACTAAAAACTAGGATTCACTACCGTACGATAAGACTATAACTGCTGAGACGGGTCGTCCTATGCTCTATTATTTTGTATGCCACTCTAAACTACCATCCTGGCATGCCGCTCTCTCATTCTCTGACTCGTCTACTCGATCTAAGGTTTACTGTCCTGTCTATTATTCTTTTACTAGTGTCATTTACTTTACTAGTGTTATTTACTTATATGGATATTTAGAATATGCTTATCGATATTGATAATATGGTTTCAACATATCTTATAGCCTGTTTGTATAGATTGTGTTATAGCCTGTTTGTATAGATTGGAAGAATCATAGAAAGGAGAGTAGTGCTCATAGGCATTAGTTGCAGGACAAGAGACAGGAATATCTTATTTATATTTAAGAGAGAGGCAAGGTCGAAGCTACTACTAAAGAATTAGGGAGGCACAAGGATTAGGAGACTGACCTATAGGCATGTAAGTAACAAGCACAAGAGCGAAGGGCGAGCATCAAGTTGCAGAGATAGGCGAGGTAGCTTTGGTACCAGTATATAAAGAATTACTGTAATATAGAGCAGGCCAGCAGCAATCAATCCTCGGTTGGAAAGTCAAGATCTAAATCGGTAGCACAAGAATAAGGGTAAGGGATAAAGATCAAAGTGACTACTACAACCACAGCTGTTATAAAAAACTCGATATAATGTATTTATTGAGTGCTAAGTAAAAGCGGCAGTTCAATCCGATAGATAGCAGATAAAGGCCTTCCTAGGTTAATGATTATAAGCACGAGTTGCTTTCCTTGGTTGGAGTTGGGCTCTTCTCTATCAGGTAGTGGTTGATTCCTGTGTGCCCCGGTTCCATTCTTTTATGCCTTTAACTCACTCCTTATCTAGAGTATGATTCTTTAGTACAAAGACTTCTTATTGGACTTCTCATTTGTGTGTTCGCTTTCCCATTCTTTTATACGGGGCAGTTGTTCTGACTAAACATTCCAGTAAGCCATTCTCTACATCCACATAGACAAAGCCTTTCTTATTCTAACCCCCGCATTTGCATTCTTCTTACTTGGGTGCCATTCCCTGAACCACGCTTAAAGGGCTGATACTTGTTCTTTTAATTCTCTTATATTATTTGTACTTGTTTGCTTCCCTGCTCTTATTATATTGATTTTTTTGTTATTACTTCTGATGTGCTTGTAGTTTTGTTTGTTACCTTGCTGCTTAGTTTTAATCTATCTCTCCTTGCATTGAGTCCAGCACTAACCCCCGGGGTGAAGTATGCATTGCCTTTCTTTTAGCTTTGGACTGCTGATCCGGATCTCATATCTTAACTCGAAACAGGCAATTCCACTCAGGGAACTCAACTAGCAAAACAAGGGTCGATGTAATTGAGCTACCAACTGGACTACCTATACACCTATACCTCTGGCTCTGATACCTTAATTATGACTTGAACTTATGGGAATCCGATATAAATAAGGATTGAATTGACACCCCGAAACTTCTTATAGAGGCCTCAACTCTAAAGTCCGAAGCTCCCAAAAACTGGACTTGGGGAAGAAACGGAATCAGGGTTGACTGTTCCAACAAACTGATTAAACTAGGGATGCAACTAGAGCTGGACTACGGTCAACTAATACAGCTTTTATTTCTATTTCCACTCCTGGACTACACTAAGACTACTACTATATTAATTCTTTGACTACCTTGTTTAATTCTTTGTTTACTACTTGGTAAGGGATATCAGGTATTCTGATCAGGTACTACTTAGAAGAATAATAGGTCTAACCGGTCTTCTACTCTACTTACGGCTAATCCGGTCCTATACAAAAGAATATAAAGAATAGAGTCGATTGAGAACCCTGCTGTCCAGGCCTTATGTCGTCTATACTGCGAAAAGCCTTATTCACCTCACTCAGCAGTCCACGCCTTACTTCCTTATACACCACTAAAGACTTGTTCCTTTCATTCTATGCTATGTGAGAACTCATTCTCTGACTGCCTCCCGTAATTCTTGTACTGATTAACCGTATCCTTGCTTTGCGCTGTTCCTAAGTGCATTAGCTTACTTTTTGGGTGCTACGGGCAAGAACAAAAGTACTCTTGGCTAGGGAACAAGCTTAATAAGAGAATTAAACGCTTACGTTAGTTTTTTGCCTAAACTCAATTATGAAGTGAATACTGACTTAGCCGGTGCAGCTGCTTCTGTCCAGCAAGTGCTTAGTCTAGGGTGCGGGTCAATAATATATTCCATAACGGCTACTATTGGTAATGAATGAAAGTAAAAGAAGCCCAACCTTTATATACGCGTAAACTCATATTGTCCTGCTGTAGCTCAAAGGTTCACTCCGTTAGCGCAAACACTTATTGAACTTGTGCGTTAAGCCAGCTGTAAACAGGTAAGGTGTTGTGTTGCAGAGCCAGTATAAAGTATGATGCTACGTCGCAAGCAGTTTAGTTAGGTGGAGCAGAGCCAGTAGAAAGTATGATGCTACGTCGCAAAGCAGTGAGATTAGGTATAGCTATTTATTCTCTTAGTTGTGAGTGAACAAGCAGCGGTAGAAGCAAGGGGGGCTAATAAGCCACAGCGAGTGCCGATATAAAACAAGCAACAGAACACGAAAAAAGAAATGCAGAATGCGACGAGTTGAGAAGCAAAGCTGTTAGGTTCCACCCAACTATGAGTTTTCCATCTGATTCCATTCAACAAGCCCCGAAACTACCATTAGTGGTATAGCCCCGTTCCGCTCGCTAACACACAAGTAAATAAGCCTTGCTTGTCTATTAATCAGTTAGGTGAGGTTCCCCCTACTATGAGCTTAGAGTTATTTAGCTAAGGGAGAGTTAGAATAGAAGCAAGTCCGACAAGCAGCGGGATGAGCAACTACGTAGCGCAAGTGCTTTTTAAACGTGCCATGGTCAACTTCAATTGTTTTAAATCACTTATCTTATCTTGCTCCCCGAAAGGCTGTTCGTAGGCATTGACGCCTCACATCTTTTCCTTCCTTTGCGCAGATAAAGTAAATAAGGAATTGACCGTTGATCTTGCGCCAATCGAGCTCCCTTACGCGCCGAGGAACCCCGTAAAACTAACAAGGAATTCCAACCATTCATTGAAATTGAACTATCCTTACGCGCTGAAGAAGGACATTCTCTAGCTCCATCTTATTTTATTAAAGCAACAGCAAATGATCAAGGGTATAAAGTCACAAGTCTCAGGTATCTCAACGGTAAATAAGAAGTATTGCTTCGAAACTCACTAGCGCGCAACTAGCAAGAACAAACATGTGGGGGGGGAAGAAAAAGTGTTAGTAAAGAAGTCAAGTGAAGTACTATACTTCAAGTAAGGTACTTCAAGTCAGCTTTAGGCAATAAGTAAAGTACGATTACCTATAAAATAAGTTTCACAGAGCTTCTATCGGAGATGACACTGAACAAGTAAAGTTTTCGTCTTCATCAAATAAGTTTCACAGAGCTTCTATCGGAGATGACACTAAACAAGTAAAGTTTTCGTCTTCAAGTGAAGTTAAGGTCATTGTTGGCGATGATAGAGTTTATGATTGTGTTGTCGACGAGAATGTCCTATTTTAGGGTATTGACTTTGATGATGGCTGTACTTAAGAAAAGCCCCTTGTAGTGGTTGGTAGGTAAGACCAAGGAGCTGGAAACAGGACACTGATTGTCCCGCTCTAGTTTATGTAACTCACATTTGAAAGGATGCTTTCACGCTAGAAGGATAGGAAGGGCGATAGTAAGCTGCTTGGTAGGAAAGTTAGTTCTTCGGTTACTTCCAATTAGTTTTGTTAGGTGCACTAAATTCAACAACAAGCTTTTGCGCTAAGGCAATCAGGATAGAGAGGTTATGTTCTTGTGCTCTAATTTGGAAGGCTGTTGATGCTGCTTTTACTTAATTCGCTCTAGCTCCTCGTCGGCCAGTTCCGCTTCTTGTATTGTCGACAACAGAATCCGTGGTTTACACAAAAAGTCAAAAGAATGGCTTGTTCGTTCAGAAGAGTTCGACACGACAGAATTGGAATTGAATCATTTTATCTAGCGACTAGGGGTATAGAGAGTCACCTCACCCACCTTCACGCGTGGCTCTAGCAAGGGAAGGGTATAAAGCAAGTCAAGTAGAAGGCAGCTCAAGGAGAAAGCACCAAGGGCAATAATTCTTTACAACAAGTATAGGGTTTGGTGTGCACTCTCAATCTTCATTTCCACGAGTGCTAGGTGAGTAAGGAGAATGGCTTTTAAAAAGCTTACGTAAGCACTCCGCAACAATAATAAATACAGGCCCGCGCATAAGTAAGAAAATAATTGATTGTTTGTGACGCTCGAAAGATTAAGTGAAAGCTGGATCAGGTGATTGATTGGCTTTACGTCGTAGGTGGAGAGAGGTTTTTGTCCGTCCCGAGAGAGCTCAAAGTACACCAGAATGGGCTTGTCCCACTTGAGTCAAAGTACTGAAGTTTTGTAGAGAACTGATTAAGCTAGGTTAACTTCAGTAGAGTATGTATCTTGGGGTACGAGTGTTGAAGTAAGAGAATCCGCTGGAGAAAGATCAGAATCAGAGGCTTCAAGTTCATTCATTCTAAGGACATAAGCACTGTTGGAGAGTATAAATGAGTTTGGTACCTATGAGCTACCTTAAACATAGGTTAAACAACGATAAATGGGGGCCTTACGAAGCCTTTCTTTAACCGAGAAATCATCCTTATGAAGCGCCGTGAAGTGGGGAATTGCCTTATAGTCCTGCACCAAGACTTTCTTCTTGCACCAACTAACACTTCATCTTTATTTCGATCCCCAGTATAGAAATTGTAATACCTACACGGGAAAGAAAAGCAGCAATATAAGGAGAAGCTCTATGGCAAATGTGAGACCTCTATGGCAACATAAATCAAAGAAATATATATTATAGGAATCATTGTATTTGTATAATAGGGTAGATCTAGCACATTAGGTTGTATACTAAGAGTAGGTCTTATCTAGTGCATTAAGAGATAGAAGAGGGAACTAACCCTTTCAAAAGGAAGAAATCACCTATACGAAAACTGGACTTGCAACTCATACAAAACCCGTTAGGGCTTTAGTAACTGACTTGAACTGTAAACTCCCTTTCCTGGTAAGCTAAAGAAGTTAGGCATTCAGATCTGATTGTAGTCAAGGATGTTAGGCGCAGTCAAAGAATTCATGTAATCTCTCCACTTATATAAGCTACAGGTCCACAACTCCCTTACGAGCTCGCATTCATTTTTGTGAAGAATTGGATTTCATGGAAACTTCCCCACATCTGAGGAATACACCCACACCTATAGCGGTAAACTCCCTTACCTGATACCTAAACAGCTTCAGATGGAATTGATTCTTCGGCTTATAATACTTCCCTTGTTACTAGGGTTATATACTAAATACTAAACTCTATCCCCTTTACCTCAAACTCACTGGTAATGATGTAATGATGTAATGATGTAATGAGAGCCCACCGAAAAAGGAGTACTAGGCGCAGAGCAGAGGAAACCAAAGAATTTCAGCAGTGTAAGAAAACATCAATGGAATTTCGATCAATGGCATATGGTACTGAATCCAGAATGGCGAGTCAAGACACGGAACAAGTCCTTCTTCGTCGGCGTAAGGAGCTACACCGAGGATCGTATAGAAACTGGGAATATCAAGCCGTAGACAGTGAAATTGATCTGCTAGGAAGGGTGTTGAGAGTTTACAGTGAAAGTTAAGGAGAAAGTGAAAGTGTTGGGAGTTTGGAGTATTGACTCTCTTCTCATATAAGGGAGTTTAGGAGTATTTACTCTCCTCTATAAAAGGTTTACCTACATTCAAAGGTTTACCCACATTCAAAGGTTTACCCACATTCCATTCCACAAGTCCTGTGTTCTGGAGCCTGAGTTAAACGGTAGCGAGCTTTTACTGCTTTGACTCCTGTTGTGGTACTGGGTTAAGTCTTGTAAGTCTCAGCTTGTTTGATTTGCCCCTAGTTTAATCTGTATTAGTTGACATAGGTATAGTAGTTTACAGAGGAGTTCAAGGCTTAACCGAAGAGGTTGGAAAGGGAAGGGGAGTTTCAGGAGTTTACAGTTCTCTTTCTATTCTCAAAGTGGAGCTCAGGTGCTAAAACCAAAGAAGTCGGTTCGGGTGTGCAAGTTGTCTAGGTTGGTGCTCCAGCTCCAGTAGTTACTTGGCCCCTACTGGATCATCAAAAAAATACATCAAAGTTTGACGAAACCCGTGCTTCCTCAACTTTTAATGTCATTCCCATTTAGGTAGGATTCGGATCTATCTATCAAATGACATGCTCGACATCCATTCTATAACAACCCAACATAGCCCAGATTTGGCTAACCAAAGGAAGCGTAGCTGGTTCAACAATAAATAGGAAGTTGATCTTCTTGGCTTGCTTATTCCACTCGTTTGAGTCAACCCTGTCCTCAATGCCTCTTCCCTTCCGTTACTGCTCGCTTTTGCCATCTCGGCTCAAGCTTAATAAATTCCCCCAGGGGTTAATTATTTTCTTTGAACCCTAGCTAAGTAGACAGGCCTTTCCTTGGTGATTGGATCCGTGAGTTCAATCAAATTGGGTCTCGTATTGAAGTTAAGAATGGAAGAAGTCAACCGAACGATGTATTTTATTTTATGATGAAGGCTTTAGGGGCGGTCCCCTGCGGAATGAACCCAAGGACGTCCTAGGATAAAGTTGTATGTTTCGGTCGAAATGACACCTCGAAAGTGTAAGGCCCTATTTATACTGGTAAATCTATGTTAACCTAGAAGAAGCCTCTTCCACCCATAAAAAAGGCACGAATTGTAATGTCGCTGGGGCGTTGACTCATAAATTCCTAACTGAATAATAGTTACCCCCATTTAAGTATCTTAAGTTGATGGCTGAGGCATTATCGATCAGCACTCTTGCAACCCTGGCACATGTAAGGCCTTATTGTGTCCCGTACCCAGGAGCTCAGCTCATCATCCGTAAATGCGATAGTGTTTGAAGCAAGGACCTGGCCCACCAGTCTATCAAGAGAGGATAATTAGGAGATTTGAAGGGTCATCGATCATCATCTTGGCGACCAGATAGCCGGAAATGCTCCATGTCTGGTACTTCCTCGCTTGCATAATACTTGTGCTATGCTTCTTCTCTTACATTAGTTTTCATTCACAATGGATTGTCTGGGTCAGTCGATATCTCTTCATTCGGACCAGGGTATCATGTTCTCCATGGGTCTGCGGTGGTATCCTTCTTAGTTGAGAGTCGCATGTCTAGTATTCCAGGTATACTCCAGTCTCATTGCGTACCGTCTGCATCTTATTGCCCTGTTTTCATAGTAGTTAGCTTTTCTTATATGGATTAGGCTTGGTTAAAAGCGTGTACCGTCAAGCAGACTCGAAATATGGGCAACTCTCTTTCCCGAGTTGGCTTCTTCGTATGAGCCCTAGCGGAGCATCTATTCCTTCCTCTGTTTTCTGCGCTCGTAGTGAGCGGTGACTACACTGGTTTGCTGGTTTAGTTTGATTTCCGCAGTGCTCTATGAGCCGACAGCAAGCAGGACTGCAAGATGAGTTCTATTGTTTAATGTCACCAGCACAGATCCTCCCAAGCATTAACAATTAGGAAAGAAGCAAGCTACTCGTTTCCCGGATCAGGAGTTCAGCCCTAACCCTATGGTGATTCCTCGATCGTCCATGGGAAGCTCTCGTCTTGCGACTAAACCTATTTCATTGACATGACCTTTGCCTGATCGTAGACCAACCTTCCCTTCTAAACTATCCGTCTCGTCTCTTATCCCCTTTACAAATGTTAAATCCCGTGACTTGCTTTCTTTCATTGGACTAGGCATCCCGGATCCCCTTTCTTTCTTCGGTGCTGACAAACAACTATACGGTAAATTAATCTCCCCACTCAATCAATATCCATCTGAATTCAGGTATTGTTTTCTTTCCCTCATTAGGCTTTCTAACAGGCTGGAGAAAGGAAAAGGAATGTTACGTACGCTTTTCGAAGGCTCATCTTGCCCCATTCGGTTTGAGATGTTTGTCCCAATTGCATATACTTTAATCTTATAACGAGACAATTGTCATTGCCTTTGGATTTGGCACCTACTAGCATTGGTCCAGCAGTGACTTTGTTCTTGCCATGAGTGATCCTCATTCGATCAAATCGCTCGAGTCATCTGTTAGGTGGGCCAACCGACCGACCGAGTTGGGCTGGGCGTCCATGTAACAGAACCTTTCTTCTAGCCAAGAAAGAATACCATTATTGATCGATCATTGGCAAATTCTAAATCTACCGACTCAGAAAAAAACCTAGAAAAGACAGAAAGAGGAAGAGTAACTAAGACAAGAGCTAGGTAAGCAAGCAAGAAGGAGAGGCTAGAAAAGGCGAGGCAAGGGGCTATATCCAGGATCTGGTAAGATGCGCCTTGGTTCTTCCGCGTATTAGCCTGTGCTTTATGACATCCCCGTTCTGTTCCTTTAGTCTTTTCAACGGCAGAAGTAGCGGTCATGTCTAGCCCCTAGTGACCGGTTCCATGTTTTCCCCGAATTCAATCAGTTCCAGTCGTCTCGACACGAAAGCAAAGGATCTGAGGGCAGCCACTATTTCTACTTCTTTTTCAAGCGAGCAATAGAGGAGGATAGAGCCAGTTCAGTTTCATTTAAGAATCCCATTTCTATTCCTTGAGTGAATTGATAAAATCTCTCATCTTACTTTAGTGCTTCTGAGTCTATCTTTTCAGGCAGTCCGGACTATGCTTGGAGGGATGGTTTCATTCTAATTCTTTACGATCTGACGTCGACGGGTAAGCTATAAAGCCAAGTAAAGTCAGCCAAAACTCACTGTGGAAGTAAACAATACCTAACCCCTCCTTGTAAAGGGAGCTGCAATAACTCTCCGGGCTTTAGCTCTCTCTGGCTATTCTAATCAGTGCTTCCACATCGGTTCGGTTCAGGTTAAGTTATTTTCTCCCTTGTTCCAGCAGAAGACTATCTAAAGGGGCATAAATGCTCCAGGTAGCTAATGAACTCCAACAAAGGCATCTTACTTTACAGCAGTAGTTTCACTTTATCATAAGCTCACGATCTTACTGGTCGAACTATTTTGCTTTGGCTCTTGGTCCACTCCTGCCTTGTAGTGCTTCCGCAAGCCCTGTAATATCTTATTCATGCGTTCTGCCTTCAAAGTGGAAGAATGTTTCTCGTTTCACTGGAAGTAGCAATTAATTGGATCTCTTCTTTCTGCGAGCCATTTCGAGTCCTTTTTAAGCCCAGTCAAAAATGAAAGATTACTTTAAGCCGGAAATTGCTCATGCTTTCGAGCGACAAAGCTAGGTAGTTTGTTTGAAAGCCTTCTTTCTATATAATGGGAGTGCAATCATTTCGACTCTGAGAAGAGCTCACTGGCATACCATATAGGGATAGCTTTGATAAAATACTGTATAGGGGTCGGGATGAGCCCCTCCTCTTCTAGCCATTGATTCCGTCTGCGAGCCAGTTTAAGTCCTCTGAGTTTGTGGTCCATACGACGATCCCTTGACTTTTACGCCTGCCCCTTAATAAAAGTATGGGTTCTTCATTTGCAGGCCTCAGGCCTCTTCTCTTTTTTTTTTACTGTTGTGCTGACCTAAGAGAATTCCTTTTCCAGGCATTTCTGCTTATCTTGGATAGGTAAGACAGATATGGCGTGTAGAAGGCTTTTCATTTCAGATGTTCATAGGCTTTGAGTTAAGCACTCCCATTTAGCTAATCCTAGTGCTTCGTCCTTACAATGCTTCTCCTGGGTTTCCGTTCCACAATTATAATTAGCCCGTTCCTTCCTTGCGCTTGGAGTTAGAGGTCCGCAGTTGCCAGCAATCGAGTTTCACTTTTTTTGAATTCTATAAGTGCTAATTCCATGTGCGGGGTAATAGAATCTCTCTAGTCGAGAAGACGATCCTGCCAATCTAAGAGGTCTGGGTTAGTTCCTTTTGCTGCAGTCCTAAGGCAAGTTGTGAGGTATTATGATTTGACCCTTGCCTCTCTGAACTACCTAAGGCCACATCTAACTCTGTCCAAAAGACGGGAATATGAATGAGATCCACAATGCCTTTATTCCGAACCGACCAAGGCTTCACTGTTATTTAGCAGTCCCATCACTAGCAGGCCACCTTTATTGGTGCGGGAAAAAAAAAAAAGAAATCGGCGGCTGGCTGTGAAGGGATTGAGTCCCCTTCCGTTCCTGGACAGGGATCTGTGTCTTGATACCGAATGGGAGGCCCATGCTAACTCCATGCGGGAAGAGGTATTACGACGTCTTACTATAGCAGGGTAGCCAAGCGAATCCGATGAGGGAGGCATGCTTTCTGGATGGAAGCACCGGAGATGGCAATAACGTCTTCCTAAAGATTACCGGAGTCGCAAACAAGAGTATTAACCAGTTTGAAGGTGTTGGCGACACCGACGAAAGCATAAATTGTAATAACTTCGTTCGAAGACTAAGTGGAGTTTATCAGAGAAAGAATCAGAAGAGAGTAAAGGCTCTGAGAGGTAAGAATCCGAATAAGGATAAGAAGCCTCAGATCATCTAGAATCGAATTAATGCCAAAGTCTCGGTTAAGCAATAACACATTCTTATTTCTTTGTGTCAGTTCAATTCAAAAGGGAAGCCAGGCCGAGCCGATCAGAAGAGCAGGGGAAGCTATGTCTTTAGTTAAGAAATGGATCTTTTCCTTGGCCTCAGGGAAAGTGTTTAAGAATTAAAAGGATTCAGTTTATTTAGTTCCTTCCCGCTTACTATTGATTTGATTTAGCCCTTGACCCGAAGTGGAATTTGACTGACACACATATAAATGGATGTAACCAAGGAGAGGAGATCGGTTGCTTACCGGGGCCTTACTTAGCGCTTTAATCATTGAATCTAGCTACCCTTGCGAGTTCTGTCTTCAGTCAAAGAGTCATTTCTAACTACAAAAGAAGAAGTCAAATCCTAAATTGACACTCAAGTAGCGCCCCGAAAGTAATTCATTGAATTGCCTCTAGGAACAGCTTCTTATACCGCTGACTTCGCTTACCGCCCTTTTCCCTTATTAAGGAATATGCGCGACCCTAGTAGTTTATCTTAATTCTTATTCAACACAAGGGATGATTCTAGAACAAGAATTGATCCTGCTCCTTCTGTATCGCTACTGGGTCTATCTTCTTTAAGAATAAATGCACCATAAGAGCTTGTCGGGGGGCAACATCGGGAATTTACTATTTGCGGAGTAACAGATAGGTTAAACGACCAGAAATAGAGGTTTTGATACCAGGAAATAAGGAAATGTCGATGAAGCTTCTTCTTAATATGATTAAACTCGAACTGGGCGAACAGAACTAAACCTGTCTTCGGCTTAGTGGCCCACTACAGAGTTAATGCTCTAAAGTGAGCGGAATGACAGAGTCTCCTTGTTAGCTTGTTATGTGCGTGCCTAAATGCCTTATAAAGCGACACTCACTGAAGTCTCATATTAAACCAAGGAAGCAAGACTTAGTGCTAACGCTTATATGTCTTGGGGTGCGAGTGTTTTAGCATATTAGAACTGTGATTATCATTGGCGGTAGTGAAAGAAATAATCTCGTATCTAGAGGAGAAGCCCTAAGTAAAGAAGAATAAAGTAATCAAACACAGAGGAGAGTGCGCACGCACCTTAGGTAATTATTTAACCTGACTGCCACTTAACTGACTACTTGACTTCGAGCAGAAAGAATCTCATCTGACATATAGTATAAGTGCTATACCTAACACAGCAGCTTACTCCAATAACTACAGCTTAGTCCAATAAACTACACTGCAATAACTTAAATAACGTCTTTCGCCTATAAAGAAAGATAGCCCAGAGAGTAAGGAAGCAAAGCAATTAGTTGACTCTATTCTATAAACAATAAATGCTAAATTCTATTATTTTGCCGACATTCGGAGTGCGGGGGTGCGAAAGGAAAGAACAAGCAACGTCGCCAGAGGTTGTGCTAACATGAAAAGCCCCTCCCTTGGTAACGGAGTTTTTAAGTAAAAGGGGAAGCTGGGTGTTTACTGAATTCTATACCTATGTGTGTGCTTGAAATTCCATTTATGGTTGCTCAAACAAAGCTGTCAAGTATCTCTGGTTTCGATTCAATTCTGAAAGTGTACGCGAGTAGAGTCAAGTAACTGGCAAGGGAGCAAGAAGCAACTCGGTCGGGGACAAACGTATCGTATCGCAAAAGAACTCAACTAATTAAAGGCTTTCTCAACAAGCAATGGAGATGAAGCAAGCAAACAAGAAGCAAGGCAACAATTTGATACTTTAAGTAAGAGGCAGAGTTTCGTTTACCAAATACTTATAAGACAGAGGCAGAGGCAAACAAACACACCTACTCATATAGCACAGAGGCAGAGTTTAGTTTACCAAATACACTATACATTAGGGATCGAGCAGAGTTTAGTTCAGCTGTCGTATTCAAGGAGCACCACTTTTAGCACTACTTTGAGCATACCCAGCTAGCAAACTTACAACTTCAAAGAAGAGCACGCCTCACCTCAATTCGTTCAACAAGCAACAGAGCAAGAGCTTTTTAGGAGTCAGCTTTCAGGACGGGAGTGTTTTTACGAAATTCTATACAATACTATATTAGTCGGAGGTGCAGATGATTATCAATTTAGTATTGGCAAAAGACTAAGCAACGGAACAGAAAAAGCTGTAAGTATAGTTTTGTCCCTAATAATAAAAAGAAGTAAGTAGAGTGTTTTGTCCCTAATATATATCTCATGTGTTGTTATATCTATTCTTAAAGCAAAGCACCTCGTCGCTATTGTTTCTTGCACCTCTAAGTCCTAGGTTAGGTTCGGTTCCTAATTAACAACTATTGGTTTTTCACTATCTTCTATTGCTTTCCAGAGAAGTATTGGCCAGAAGAGTTTGCTTTCTATAGAAGTATTGGCCAGAAGAGTTTCAAAGGGAAAGCCAAGTTCCAGGGTGTTTAGTATTGATAAAGGGCAATCAGAGGTTCGGCTGCCGATATTGGTTCTTCTTGTAGTGTTGAGTCAACAGTAATAGGTTTGGTTTTAACAAGCATTTCAGGCAACAGGTTACTCTAGCAGGCGGGGTGGATGCCCATCTTCTTTTGCACTACCCATCTTCTTTTGCACTAAATGAAACAAGCAACCATTATGCAAAGTTGGTTGGTGTTGGCTGTCAATAACCCACTATTTATTTGTTCCGTTAGCGAGTTAGTTTCCGAGTTTAGAAGCAATGCTGCTCTCTCTGTCTTTAAGAATTTACATAAGAGGTACACCGCACTCTCTTCTTCCCATAACTTAGATATTCTTTAGAGCCAGCAGTAAGCTATGTTGTAACTCTCTTACATAATAGGTACACAGCACTCTCTTCTTTCTCACACTTCCGAAATACTTAACTGACATTGATTGGATCACATCAAGAAGCATAAAGCGACTTGGACCACACCCATCTTGCAGACGGCTTATTGACTATACCGAGCTAGCAAACTACAGCTTCAAAGCAAACTATAGCGAAAAATAAGAAAGAGCAACCCGAGCGCCTATATTCTATTCAACAGGTAAAGCTCTCTCTTTATTCAACAGGAAAGGGTGCTTCTTTACTTTTGGATAGTGCTACATCTGCCTATGTCTAAAGGAAGGGTGCGTGCCTCTTTACTTTTTGAGTGCAATGTCTGCCTATGTCCTAATGTGTATAGGAGCACTGAATTCCTTTTTTACTTAACTCTTACACTCCCATCTTTCTTTCCCGTTGACTAGATACCGCACAGTTTATGGTCTTGTTCTTGATTAATCTCTGTCTTTTTATTCTGCTTGAGATCTGGTTTATGATTCCGATCCTGCTTAGAATCCATTTAGAATTCACCTAGCTGTAAAGACTGTTGGGCCGAGTAAACCCGTAAAATAAAAAACAAGTAAAGGATCTTAACGCGGAAGCCATATCATAAGAAGTTAGTCATTCAGATCGGATTGTATGCGGGAAAAGATTGGAGCTAAGAGCCTCTTTGAAGTTCATATAAATTATTAAAGCAAGAGCGAAAGCAACAAAGGATAAAAGATGTCTTTGGCGAAAGTCTATAATTAGTAAGCTTTGGAAGGTAGGTTAGGTTAATTATTTCTATACTTTTGTGCTGCGCTCAATTCTCTGTATGGCTTGAGGTTTAAATAAACAGCTTGTTCTTACCTTTGGCTTTGCCCCGAACTCCCCTTGAAGAAGCACCCTCTCCCCTTGAAGAAGCACCCTTTGATACAACACTCGCTCCAACTACTGATTCTGTTGATATAGTACCTGAGCCAGCATCTTCTCTTACCGCAACACTTTTACCAGTACTTTAAGATTTTCCTTAACTTGACTTTCTAACACCATTTCCTAGCACAGATCCGGACTCGTCACTTTAAGAATTTACAACACTCGCACAACACTTTAACCCTTATTCCCTGAAAAGCGAGTCTCACGACCTAGCCTAAGAATGCACAAATTCCAGAAGTAGCTAGCTAGTAGCCGCATTGAAGCAGCAGCCTTTACGCAGATAGAGCTTGAAGCCAAGGAAACCAACCCTCTTTTAAAGAAAGATTAGAGGGAGAGAACTAAACAATAGGAAGGGTCTGTCTTTAGTTAAACAATAGGAAGGGTCTGTCTTTAGTGAGCTTTCTTACACAATATCTCTCTCTTTTTGGACTAATCCTTTGGAATGTATAGCACCTAACCTAAGAACTTATTGAAATAGCTAATACCCGCGCAATAGAGCAATCAATACTCTTCTAAAGACCGACTAGCATTAGTATATAGGAAGCCATAACCTTTCTAGCTGCTCCCCGCTGCCCCCTTTCTTTTTACCCTACAAAAACCTAATAGGTTGAGCCACCCTTAGCGCACTTTGCTTAGGTCGTAATACTATTATATCCCCTTGGTTAGGATCTTGGGTAGTTTACTAGACATAAAGATGGATGGTTTACTAGACATAAAGATGGTTTACTAGACATAAAAGTGTTAGGATGGATGGTTTTGAAGCTTCTTATATAGAGTATGTTAGGGGTAATAAAGCAACTTCCTTTCTGTGACAAGGCATTCCAGAGCATCAAGCAATACTGAACAAAAGCACCAACCAGTCCTAGCCTATACCGACCCACCGACGAGGTCTAGTTTTTTTATTATACCCACGCGCCATGGCTCATTCATTAACTTGGGCTAGCCAATAAGTATGACGAAGGAAGGCAAAGACAAAGAGCACACTATTAAATAAGTATAATTATGCTTACCGCTATACATCGGTATAACTAGTCCTTTCTTTTGGAATGCTCTAATGTTTGCAGCACGGAAGATGGCACCTAATTGCCAATCCCCTTTACCTGGTTATCATGAGTAAACCTTTGAAAGATCCTTGTGACCAAGTTCACTGAACGACCGACTCGGGTCGATACTGCTCTTTCGGGTCAGCTCTTTTAGTAAGTAGAATAGAATATTCGTATGTTGCACAAAAGGCCGTGAAAGGCCTGTATATTTGTATTTAACTGGCATATTTATTGAAGCACATCCTCTGACTGCCCTATTATCCCTTCCCTTCATTTCTATGGGTATTGGCTATGGAAGATGAGTTCTGCTTTGGCATGAAGACTCGAGCCAAGGGGGGCACCTCAAAAAGATATGAGAAAGGACGTCCGGGCAATTTCTTAGTTCGTCTCTCTTACTCCCGAAGGAAAGATGATCCCGCATTCCTTCACTTTCTTTGTCGGAGTCATCTTACAACAAGGTGAAGCTTTCAACTTATACGCAGTAGCTAAGCGCGTTGAAGCAATTGGCCGGCCTTATGCAAAAGACATGGACACTCTCTTTTCTGGATTCTCTCTCTTCCTTTAGTATCTAACAATTCTTTCACTAAATTATGAAACTAGGCGCTTATTTGATTATTAATAGGTTGGTTTCTTTCAGAGTTAAAGAAGAAGGAAGCTTGGGAGAATAGGTTCCCACGGATCGGTAAAAAGTATGCATCCTTAAATCTTTAATGAGAGGGTGAAGCCCATTCAAAGCTCTGTGCTAGCACTCGACTTCGGTACTAGGCCTCTTACTAGATAGATCTTCGGAATCTGATGACCAGATGCTCGGAAGTGAAAAGAGGGAGAAGATAAAGTACTGATTAGCAGCCCGGACTAATGCCTTACCCCAAGCGAACAAGGTTTTTTGTTTAGAACACTCTAAAAGAATGAAGTTTCAAAAGGCTTCGCTCCAGGAGCCCGGTACGATAGATTTAGGCGGATGGGTGTTTGTGGTGTGGGAGTATAGAAAATGGTATAAAGTTTTGTTGATTGGAGGAATAATCAAAGTGGGCAATGCCATTCTTCGGTTAGCATAAAAGTGAAAGAATAGCTCGCCAAAACACATCTATTTCAAGTATAGTTTCAAAGGCAGGCCACTAAGGAAGTTGCAAAGACAAGATTGACTTATCTTATCCCTTATGGCTTTACTATTATCATTCCTATTTCGGGTGCGCAGGAAAAAAAGCCTCTGAAGAAAGTCATCAACATAAATCAAAAGTATTAGGATAGAAGTCAAATCAAAAGAGGGCTCTTAAGGAAATTCCAGCACTGCTCTCTCACCCCGGTGTTTAGTAACTCGAAATCGAAAGTCATATCACGGGGAAGGATGTTCAGCGCGCCCCTATGACATAAGTGAAAAAAAGCTACCTGGAAATGGTATGGCCTATTTCAACACCCATCCTGTAGTTGGAAGAAACTCTCGAAAGACTTCTATAGTATTGTACTAGTCCTTCTATACTTCTGGCTAACTAAAAGAATAAAGATTACCTCCCACTGCTCGAGCCCTAAATATAGTCAATAGCGTTAGCGCCTAATAAGCTTTTTGATTGCCCCCTCAGACAGGACTAGCTCATAACTCCTTCTGCTCGCATATAATAAATAGAATATTCTACATATAATATTGGATTCATATTACCCATTATATACTCAACTTTTAAACTATACTTAGCGCTTCATTGTCAATTCCTACCTTTCTTTTTTGAAATCCAATTCTGTGGAACAGTACACTTTAAGTAAGAACCAGAACGAACTCTTGTCTTACCTGAGAAAAGAGGGAAACCTTGAAAGCAGAACTCGAATTCCTAATACGCCTACACTCAATCGACTAAAACTAGCCCGCCTAATTCTGTATTCATAGCCTATAGTAGTCTAGTTTATGAGCAATCATTCCCTCACCTGTCAAACTCTTTGGAAAATCCATCCTATATATCTAAATAGAAATATCCAGCGCTTACCGACAAGAGAAATACAAAGCTCGGCGCGGGGGAAAAGGTTCAGCTAGGGTCTCTATCAGCCTAACTTTAGCCATTGATGTTTAGAGAAGAGGTATAGGATCAAGGCTGCTGTTTAGAGAAGAGGTCTAGGATCAAGGCTGCTGTTTAGATAAGAGGTATAGGATCAAGGCTGCTTCGCTGACGTAACAGAATAAGTTAGCACCCAAAAGATTAGACCCGTAGAGATATGGGGCGAGAACCATGGACTACGAAGGACTCCTCTGACTTACATCTGCTCTCTGACATCTGCTCTCTCACGCTCTACTACTCCTATTTATTACGAAAGAAAGCATCAACAAACAGACAGACTAGGTGAGAGATTGCCTAGACCGTAAAACCTACCTTATATATGGGTAGTCTCTTGATTCATTTAATATCTGCAAAGACCCAACATGTTCCATCAGTTGCAAGGCCTTCCTATTATTCAATTATTACTATCTATGGCTACGGGTACTCAATAGCATAATCTATGTGAGGGGAAGTTTCCTTAGGGGCACAACTTCCGCATGATCACAAGCATCCGCCCATTTACGAAGGACGCTTGATCGCCAGGGCTGCCTTTGAAGGTGCCTGTGCTACTCCTCTCCTTCTGGAATCCGATCCCACGTGATCTTTCTTTCTACTATACTGTAAAGAGATTCTGCTTTCGACTATACAGATATGACGGGTTAACCCCTCGGGAGCCTTATAACCTTATTATAGGTACGATCGATCTGCTAATGGATCATTACATGGAGCGGTACGATCTGCTAATGGATCATTACATGGAGCTAGCCTTTAACTATGGGGAAAGCTTTCTAACGGATTTACAGGACATCAATGGTCTCTTTTACACCAGTGGCCGGCAGTGCCTCTCAGTTAAAGCCATTCATTCTCTAGTCATAAGGTTTCTAGATATGGGGGCGAAGCTCATAACAATACCTTTGCTAATGATCTGCGGATTCCGAAGTCAGGGATTACATTAGCTGTGGTTACTAAGCCTAGTGGGAGCTAATCATTCGTCAAACCCCTTTTCAATCGCTAGGGCAAGGAAGCTTCAAAGCTCATATGAGATGATAATGATCAATGGGGAAGAGAGCAGAGATAATATCCCGCACCAATAATACTAGCAGGCTACTTGACTTAAATGAAACATCCTGAGTTAAGTCTATACTCTAGGAAATGGGCTTTTGCCTCTCTGGAACTGGTTAAAAGAGAGCTCGGCTCGCATTAGCACTGAGTCCTGTCCTTCAGAAACTCGCTAAGCACAACGCAACGTCTATTCCTATCTTTGCACTAAATTAATGGTTGCCCTCTCCTCTAGAGTCACCAACTGTCTTGACTGCGTGCGCGGGTAATTTCAAATGGATTTCCGCGGTTCAACGAAAGTAGGCTCGAGAAGAAGCGGTGTTGTTTAAGGCTGAAGAAGGTCCGTGTTGGCGCCTAGATTTCTCGTCGTTTGACACCTATGCCTCTGTGAAGTGCAGTAAGCAGTTAGCTTTCAAGAATAGTAGATTGTCAATAAAGTAGCTAGTGGGATTCTCTTCTGCTCGAATAAGTCGGACAGAGCAGAGATAACCTTCTCCCTTTTTTAAAGCAAGGAAGGGAATGAGCAACGTCTTGCTCCCGATTCAAAATGGAACTCACATAACTCATACGTTAGCGCTACAGAACGAGCTCTCTTCTATTTATCTCTTCATGATCTTATTCTTCCGTTCCTCCTTTTAAAGAAGACGCCGTTGAAACCAGTCCATTGACAATCCCCTGCTATTCATAGCACTCAGGCTCAATCTCATTCTATTGAATAGGAGTGGATGGAGTAATTGGCTTTTCCCTTTGCGTGCACGATTCTCTCTGGCACTGAGATTGAATGCAATGGAAATACGGTTGGTTTCAAGTTGGCTTGCTCCTACTAGCTTTTTAATCCAAAATCATTTAACTAAAACAAAGTCAAGTTTCATTGATGCGCGCTTGGTTAAGGTTTCAATTCTTTCATCCGACCAGAGAGTTATTTCTTTCTTTCGAGTTAGCAGTGAGGTTTCATAGAGAGCCTAAACTAAGATGGTGCGAGCTAGTCGTCAATTGAAGCGAGTTATAGTATCATTTATTGATAAGACAAGTTATAGTCTCATTTATTGATAAGTAATGGAGCTCTGGTCTTTGGGTTATAATAAGTGAGTCTCGGTTGTACCATTGCTCGAACGGAACTATACTTTAATAACTTAGACTCTTCTCAAGCAATAGGGGAGTTTCTTATTTATAGACATGGAGTGGAGGGTCGTTTAGTATTTACTTCACAAGCAGAAAGACTCACCACAGCTTGCTTGAAGGTAAAGGTTCTAAGTCAAGAGGAAACTTACTTAGCTCAGGACCGGGAAAGGGAAAGAGAGATCCATTCGTATGCATCAAAAGGAGGAGAGTTCGATTTTCACGACCAATTCGAGGGGCAGGGAGGAGAACGGATTACCCGCCCGATACTTAAGCTATTCCTTTAATTTGAAGACAGACAGAATGCGAAGGAACCACGGGGTCGCTCACGCCAAAGATATCGGCACCGTTCTTTCTGTTCTTTCAATAGTCAGCTGTGTTGTTTACTTAACTTCTATCATAGATGCACTAATAAGATTCAGATAACTAGCATTACTCAACACTTTTATTCAGATAACTAGCATTACTCAACACTTTCTTGTCAAGTAGCGTGATCGTCCAGCTTCCGATGCCACAACGGCAAACTAAACAAGCTTAGTAGAATGTATAGCTTACTGAGTTTGCTGGAGTTCGTTAGATTAGTGTTCGCTTATCTTTCTTTTCTATTGATTCAGTCCAGTCCTATTTCAAAAGGTATAAAATTCCCTTTCTAACAAAGCAGTCCCCGGAATCCTACTGAGTGGAAATCATCATATATCTCTTTGCCTTTGGCCTTTGAGTCAGAGCAAGGCACGACCATTGAAGTAATGAAAAAGAATAAGATGATTTAGCGGGTGCATTCAATTAAATAAAAGGTTAAAGTGACGTGCATTCAATTCAATTAAAGGTTAAAGTTACCGGGCATAAAAGAAAGGTTGACTCTGGACTAATACTTATAAGAAAAGAATCGCTCTTCAAGAAATAAACTAGAAAGTCAGAGACAGGCGGAGGGTGACAAGCTACGTAGTATTTATAGGCTTTAGGATACCTCGCTTCAAAAGTAGTAGTTGCCAGAGGTATCGATTCTACTTAGTGTAATTGGTATTTTATCCTGGTATCTTCTTTACCTCTACTTGAAGGGAACTATAGTTTAATCTTCGAGATCATAAAGTGGAGTTGGAGCAGGATATTAAGCCGGTTATGAAAGTCAAGTAGAAAGAGAAAGATAGGGGTACTGTCATTAGAGAAGATGAGTAAGCATCAGTGTCATATAGTGTAGGTGCGCTAACGGGAAATTCCTTATTTGAATGATTTGTTTACTCGGTACATCAGAAACAAGTGGGTTAAGAGAGTTAAGGTTCAAAAAGTGGAGTTCTTGTTGAAAGAGGAGGATCAGGTCTGTTATCTGCCCGCATAAAGTCAATTAAGCCAGTTCCTGTTATAGTTTCATCATATATCATATAAAGAAGCATGGCCATATATCATATAAAGAAGCAGTGCGAGTTTCGGTTTCGTAAGAATCCCAATAATCTGTTCAAGAATCAACTGTGTGTTCAAGAATCAACTGTGTGAGGAATGTATCCAAGCCAAGAGAATCAGCATCAGCTGTATGAGTTCCAAAGTAAGTAACTTAATTGCCTGTTCGACGTGGAGCATCTATAGGAGATGACACTGATTCACTTACTTAAATAGAAACACCGCCTGCTCACTAGTACCGCTAAGATCTCAAAAGGGAGGAAGGAAATTCACTTCAACAATTCCGAAGTTATTACAATCTATGACCAAGGAACGGATGGACAAGCAACTCGGCAAGTCAGAATGAAGGTATAAAGGTAGAGAACTGGAGTGCTCAGCAGCTGGGCTAGTTTCAAGAAGTCTTTTTAGCCAGAGTTAGAGGAGCCGAATGCAAGAAGGTTGAAAACGAACTGGAGTGGTTAGTGGAATCCCCCGAGTTTAATCCTAGTCTCCCCAATTGAAGAGGAATCTTAAGGATCTGTATCAATATCAGTAGTTGCTTGGTTGTAAATGAGCCTTAGTTCAAAGAGATGTCCTGGCTTTAGGGAACTAACCAACACATACTCTAGTTGTTGCTGGTCTAGTTTCATCAGTTCTATTATATAATAAAGATAGAAAGTAGATAAGATAGAATTCAAGGCATCTAGAAAGCTGCCCTCACATCAAAGAAAGATTCCTCTTCAACATTTCTTGATTTATTGATTTCTTTATAATACAAATAAGATTCCTTTCGCCCAAGAGAAACACAGCTCAATCTTACTCACTAGATTCTGCCCTGTTCGTAAACTCTATTCTGAAGAAAGAAACTGATGCTGACTCAGATCCAGCTCCGCCAATAACCTCTCTCTCATAGACCTTAGTAAACTAAAGAGGATACTCGACTTGGACCACACCTCGCTAAAAAGCCTTGACTTGCCCTCTCCTCTGTAAAAAAGACTTATGGAAAAAAGCTGCTGGCTTCGATACCTCTTGTTCTTTAGTAACACTTTCCTAGACTATTCTAGCTGCTACTTAATGAGGAGTCCGCTTTCCCTTATATACAAGCTGATCCTGCCCCTCTCAGTCAGGGAGATACCTTCAAGTAAGTCACTAACCTCTATCCTCTACCTTAGTAAACTAAAGAGGATTTATTACCTCCACTCTGAGCCTTACTATTAAGCTTCAAACTAGGGGACTATAACTTAACTCTCACAGGACTACCACTTGCTACTGGCTCTGGCAACTAAACCTCTCCTATGTCTACTACTACTGATGAAACTAATCATTAAACAAGTAAGTCTCTTCTACTAGCATGCGCTAGATTGTACCCAATGAATCTACTAATACTCACTTCTCTTAGTACTAATACAGTGTGAAGTAACTATTCATATACAATAAATAGAATAAGGTAACTGGTTTCATAGAATAAGGTAACTGGTGACTTCAATGCCTGTGTTCGGCCGACAAGCAACGTTGTAAGTAGTTAGTAAGAAAGATCCCCACTCCATCTAATCTCACTCAGGATATCCCTCTCTTGTATAGTTGGATGAAACACTACTTACTCGCTTTCACTCACCCTGCTTCTTTACTTTATAAGATTAAACAAGGGCGAGAATACAAGGGACAGTTCTTCCACTCTTATCTACAAGGGACAGGTCAACAAATAAAGATGCAAATGTACCACTACTAGACCTCTGTCAACTAATAAAGATTCGACAGGACAACCACCCTTACTTTGGGCAACACCTTTAAGAGCTTCCCGAGCCTCAAAGCCGGTACAAGTCCTTTCTTCGTCGGTGTCAGTGCCTGTTTTCGGGAGCTAAACTAAGTATGCAGTACTACATTCCACTAGGGATTCAACAATAACTGCGGACTGCTTTCCTGGCACTGCTTATAGATACAATTCCACTCATTCTCTTAGCGCTTCAAAGTCCGTACTCAATTATTCCCTTTCCGCTCTACCTAGTATTTTGAGTGTCATTCTGATTATAAGATCTGGTAATTATGGAATCCAGAGGTCAAAGTAAGTCCATTCTAGTCGACAACACTAGCACCCGCTACTAAAGCTAGAGGGCCAAGCGTATACTACTGGACTGGCCTGGTCGCTACTACCTACACGGTCTTAAACTCTCAACTCCCCTCCTAGCGGATCAATTGCACTGTCAACTTCGGACTATCTTCTTTCTTAGTTACCGACCTACCTGGGGTTAGAGCACAATCACCTCTTTCGTCACCAACAACAGGAACAAGAACTTAGACCTTAATTATTACTTGCTGAATTCGGAAACTAGAAATACCTCTGTAAACTGCCAAGCTACTACTATACCCCAAACTATTCGGAAACTAGAAATACCTCTGTAAACTGCCAAGCTACTACTATACCCCAAACGAGACTATCCGTTCAGAACCGCTTATAGCTTAAACTTACAATAAGGGTTCTTGCGCCTGTGTAGATAGACTTTATTGCTCCTTATGATGATCCGTATTCTTTACCTTATTCCGATCAAGCTACTGATCTCATCGACTTCACTTATTATATCTATACGGCTCAGCTAACTCAGGCTACAATACCTCTGGAAACTTGCAACAATTATTAATTTATTCACAGATGCTATATCACCTTTTAGTAGGGCTTGTCTCACAGCGATAGCAAAGGAACCATAAAACTCTGTTCTAAAGTAGGGTGTTGGCGTGGGAAGGGCCAAGCTTTGTATAATGACCAAGCAACGAGCCAAGTAACTTACTGGAATTCGAACTTCCTACCTTATGCGTCGGTCTCTTACTTAAAACTAGCACTCCCGGCTCATCCAACTAGGGCAACTCATACAGTTGGGGCTCTGGACTACTCTAATCTACCTGAGTAAACAAATACTTCTTGAAACAAGCTGCTGACTCCTCTCTTGCTCTTGTTCCTCTCCTCTGTAAACTCATTCTTATTTCTTAACTTCAAGTCCTGTGTTCGGTGTTTTTCTGGGCAATTCCCCATAAACCCCTAGAAGTTCTGTTCTAGTGCATTTTCAACCTATATATTAGACTAGTGCTCTTTCCTTCCCTTTCTTTTTATCTACTTCATACGAGTCTCTTTGGGTGCGGTTGTATATTCCTTAAAGGGGAAGAGGGTCGACGAGAATAGCCTTATTTACTGCTTGACCTTTGCGCCCGTTACTTGTTCTCCATACTAAACAGGAACTCAATACTAACACTTCTCCTTCTCTTTCTTGCATTAACCCAACATCAAAACATTACTTTCTCTCTACCCTTGCTTTTGTACTTGACTAATTGTCCTTGGACTTTCCTTTATTTAACTTGACTTTCGACTTTATACGAGCAAGTATTGTAGTGGAGCCAGAGTTAGATTAGAGTCCTGTTCCGGGGATAAAGTAGAGTAGGCCTATTCGGAGTATTCTTATTCAAGGTGTTGGCGAAAGCGAATAGAAGCAGGATCACCATCAGCAACTGGTATATTAATTGATTCGGTGCCTGTAGCGAGTTACAAGTAGTAAATTCAATTCTTCAGTTTAGTACGGAAATTCCCGTTGAGTTTCTAGGCTTTCAGCACCTTTTTCTGCGCTAACAGGAGTTTTTGCATAAAGTAAATGGGAGTATAGATTTTGTTGGTAATTGGAGATCTCTCATGAAATTCTAAATTGTTGCTTGATCGCATAGAGGTTTAGAATGGTCACCATTCAGATTTATAATGGTTACTTTTATATTATAGTTATTATATAGAGTATATAGTAGGGCAAGAAAGAGAAAATAAGTATTAGTTGACATCTAAGTAAGAAACAAACAAGTCTATCAGCTCAAATTATAGAAGGGCAAGCTTAGGCACTAATAGAAATAAAAGGTTGGTGCATCGAGAAGAGAGGTTATTGATTGGCTTGCTCCCGAACACATAGCGCCAAGCCGACAATCAACTACTTATATTGATACTGATCCTTAAGATCAGAGGAATCTTAGGGACTAGATCCATCTATATTCTTATACAATCCCTATTCTTTCTTATTAATACGAAGATTGTTACTAATGCGCAACATCGTACCTGATTTCTATTATACGATTTTTGAGAATGCGCTAGGCTGTTGAGAGTTATGAGTTTCATTCAATACCGGCACCGGAGTTGTATACTAAGCTTGCCCTTCTTACTTGCTTCATTCGGCTCATCTAACTCAATAAGGAGACTTTACTGACTTTTGCATCTCTAACACCCAGACCCCTTCCTTATGACTCTAAGGAATAGAATTGAAGTAAAGCACCGTTTTCTCTAAGCTTCTACTAGCTCAGTGACCCGAACCCTAGACAAAGAGTACTTAATTCTTGCAAGCTACGCAAGGTAATAAGCATCTTTTTTAGGAGTGGGTGCCATTGAGTTCGGGGTTAACGCTTAATGTAGTTTCACAGTTTTGTGAGTTAGCAAATGACTAATTACTATATTACAAATGACTATAAGGAAGGCCATGGTTTTATATTAATTCTTAAAGCAATGCCTATGTTTCGTTAAAGATTTCTCCGTAAGGCTACTTCGGATTCTCTCGTCGACAACACCCGCATTCGAACTGGGAGATGACACTCAACTGGAATGCAACTTTCTTAACAAAACTATACTACAAACTTAGCTCGCACAGCCTCTTACTTCGGGAGCTGAGCTCCATTCTCTTCTTTTGACACGGAACTCCCTTTACCCTATGCCTCCGTCCTTCTAGTCTTAGGTTCTTATGCGGATAAGTATTATTTTCTTAAAAGCAAGAGGTAGATCAGCAACTCCAAGTCCAGTTATCAAGTATAGTTATGACCGATTCAAATCTCCCGAAATGAGTCACATAAATGAGTCACAGCTGGAAGTTCACTGTTGCCAGCAAATTATGTTATTGCTCCCAAACACATAGCAAGTAGACAGATAAAGATCTTCTGTTGGGCCTGTACTTGACTCTTAAACTGACTATAAGGTCCCACCGGTTCCCTACTCGATGTGCCAGTATCAAATATTACAGGTGCGCTCGTGGTATTCGAAACACTTATTCAGTCCGGCGCCCATGCTTTGTGCCTCCCGTCTTTGATTCCGTGTCTGCGCATTACCTAGCTTTCTCCGTTGTATCGATAAGTAGGCAGCAACTCGTAATGAGAAGGCCTCTACCCATCTTGGCAACGATTGTTGCTAATAAATATAGTAAGGGGATTTTAGCTAAACCTGAGAATAATGGAATTTAACAAAGGACAGAGATGGAATAAATAAGGAATTAAAAAGAAGACGAGAAGGGAATAGAAGGATTACGAGTTGGGGCACCTCAAGGTAGCTTATTGCCTCTTATCAAGGGTAAGACATTGCACATAATGCCTGATGTGGGTCTATATTCTTCCGCGTTCGCTGAAATGGATGTTGTAACATTTGGTTTATGTATCGGGTCGACTCTTTGGCTTACATCTAACCCAGAGGTGTTGGATATTATTCTCAATAGAAATACGCCGAGTGCCACATATCACAACGATGCTGTGTGTGGATTGGATAAGATGATTGAGTTTATAATATGGTTAGAATGGAGTCTTACCAGTGCATTCATGAAGCGTTTTCCTATCTCTTTTGAAAGGGAATTGCGGGGGATCGAAGATGAATAGGTTAAGGGCTATAATATCATTTTGGGTTCAGAAAAGGCAAGGAGGAACACAAATACGCTTCCAGAGTTTTAAGCTGTGAAAACTCTTGCTGTCTTGATTGGAACCCTAGTGCTTACTATGCTATTAGCAAGAGCTGCTGTTCAAATCCATATGGAATTCGACTCCTGTCTAGTTACCGAAAATCCCTTTGTTATGTTTCCTATTTTGAAAGAGGTACCCTTTTTTCCTAACCATGAAACAGGTAGTGGTGGTTACAAAGTCTCCACTCGGATTAGTTTTTAAACAATCTTGCGGATAAGGCTCAGTTAATATATTTCTCAGTTCCCGAAAGCTGTCCGTTCTCCTGTAGTGAAGAAGCTTGAGTCTAACATTAAATCTCCTGTAGTGAAAGAAGCTTGAGTCTAACATTAAAGTTTCCCATACCCATTGGAATTCCTTCTCGTAATATACCGTCTGCTGGTGTTGCTAGTCAGCATTCTGGCTTGCAGACAGTAAACCCTTCACTCATCCTTTTATAGGGCTCTGGAACTTGAATCACCCTTACCTACCTGCGTTCCTGGGTCAGTGTTTAGTCGCGCCCATTAGTGATTTTCAATAATGAATAGGGATCGATGGTTTTCTCACCACGCTAGAGCTGTCTCGATCTTTTCATCCCCTCGCATTAAGTGGCCCATTTTCATCCCGCCATTAAATCTATTGGACTCTCTTTACTTGCTTCGGAATTGCTTATACCATATTATTGTGCTCAGCGGATTTGCCTTTGCTGTTCTTACAATCTACTAAACCTTATATAGATATGGTGGAGTGTGTTTTCTGCGGACCAGAGGTGAGTAGTGGAAGTCCAGTCCCTTCGCATGCGCTGATAAAAGATAGTATCCACGAAATAGGAAGTGCTTTTTAGGATTCTAGCGTGTAGATCCAAGTGCTTGCATATAAAGAGAAAGAGAGTGTAGCCGCTCTTTTCTTGGGAACACAGGTTCTTTGCCTTCCTACTCACAAAGGCTGGTGTGGGTGATCATTTGTAAAGTCAGTAAGGTTTGGGCTTATAAATCAGGGTCCGGAGTTTTTAATTGAATAAAATGAGCTTTAAGTAATAGTAATCAGAGGAGCTATTCCCGCATTGGATTTGTTTACTATCGAGCTTCACGCAAACCTCTATATAGTAGGAGAGGTCAGTTTAGTTGGGCGGGATACTCTGCTGGGCTTCATCGATAGAAAAAAACCCCGGCAAAGGACTTATTCTTTGCTTAAACGCTTCTCTTCTCTGGGCGTCTCCCATTGGAAATTGTATACCCTTGTACCACGGAAGGGCTCTGGCTCTCTCAATCAAAGGAAGGTCTCTATCAATCAAAAGACCTGTAACTCTCCATGTTCCACAGAAAGGAATAACAATCGTTCAATGAATAACATGAATGAAAAGCCCCGGAGTAAAAGCTATAGGTTTGTTCGTTCACCCTGTCTATTTGTTGTCCTCCACGAAAGTAAGCTCAGCTCGACTCACTCGTTGTTTTCGCGTTCCTAGTAACAAGACAGACTACTTTTATTGGAGGTAAACAAATCCCCTTATCTCTTATAATATGAATAGAACAACTTATCTCCCTTATAATATGAATCTCAAGAGAATCTGAATATAAAGAAACAGAATTTGGCCTAGTGGGTCTTCTCAACAATATGGTGGTTCTGCCCCTCTGTCGGATATTCTTGTAATCTTATTCGTTGTGCCCAATGCTCCTATTCTAGCGACTCGACACCAGAGACCCCGAAAGGGCGCCAAGACTTGACTATACCGCGCCTGGGAAAGAATATGGGTCCTCCCTATCAATTGGCGAGGCCTCAGGTAGTATGCTTATTTCTTTCCTTAAAAAAGAGGAAAAGGCTGTTATGACATAACTTTGAGTTCATAGCCACCTCACTGACTCAGAAGTTGGGGGAGGACTTGCTTGCACCACTCTTTTGTAATAGCTCCCTAACTCGTCCATCGTCTAATAGGGAACGAAACAGAAGTGATCCCGAGCAGAAGGGAGGGCCACGCGGGGCTTAGTTCGAATAATATGCACAGATAGAATAATCTAACTGTGAATACTCTAACATAGTAATAGATTAGGGATAGGGTAACTACTAGTGAGTTGGCAGACGCACATCTGAACATTGAATTAGGTTGGAAGACTTTTGTGCTAGTTCTGTTATTCTTATTCAACAAAGCACTCGTACTCATTTAGTAGAGTTGTTGACCATGTATAAGGAATGGTATGTCCTTAGTATCATATCATGCTGCCTTTTTCTTTCTCATTCCACCAAAGCAAGCATCTTTGCCCACTTACCGGCCTCCTTCGTGGGCCTAGCCCACTACCCCCCCCCCCGGACTTACTTGTCTCAGAAGGTACTCGCTAAAGTAGTAAAACCATTTCGTTACCAGAGGGGGGAAGACGAAAGCACAGCCATACAGGGTAAGGCCAGTGAGGGCGAGTGAAAGAAAGGACTCAGGCCCATACCATCCGGTTACGTCTCTAGGTCCGAGGGGGCGCCAGAAAAGGGTATAGAAGAAGCACCCTGATAGGTAAGGATGTTTCTGTCGGACAAGTACCTTAAGTAACAGTTCAATCTTAATCTTAATAAGAAGTAAGAGTAAAGGAAATCGTGTCCATCTACGGAATAAGTCTCAAATCAATGTGGATTCTAGGTTCAGTCCAGATGTGGTAGAAAGAAGGGCTTCAGACGGATAAGGAATAGTCATCATTTATAGACTTCCTCACTAATCATCTTCCTTATCGTACTACTGTACACAACTAGAAAGGGGGCAACAACTCATGAGTTCAAAGCCGTATCTCAGTATCTAAGTAGCCCTTCCTTATACTAAGTGGCTTACAGCTTATTTCTACTTGTCCGGAAGCGAAACAAAAAGCTTACTTAACTCGTAGTGAGCCTACCATTGCTTTCAACATTCCGCGTTCGTTCATCGGATGTATGGGCTTAATATCAATAAATAAATAAAGCTAGATAGAGTGGCAAGGATAGATGCGTTATGGGACACAGATGGCAATAGAGATCTTCCTATATTACTCGGAAGGGAAAGTATCAAGTTAAAGTAACGCTTACCTCGGATCAAGTCAGCACGCACCACCCGCTGGTTCAGGAGAAAGCAATCGAAGTTATCAAGAAAAGAGTCAAAGGTCTTTTCGAACGGGGTTGTTGTTAGCCTTGGGTAGTTTTATGCACAGGTTTTGGGTGCAGGGTTTTTCTGATGGATTCCTTCTTCTGCTCACCAGGGTTTTTATGGATTCCTTCTTCTGCTCACCGGGATTTAAGGCTCCATCCGAATCAAGGAGAAGCAACAGTCTAAGAAACCAACCAAGGTAGAATGTCATTATGTACACTGAGTAAAGTCAATAATAGGAAACACCAAACCCATAAGGAATCAAGTTAAGTCATCGGTTGGGTTGAACGCGGTCTAGGTAGAAGTATGCCTGTTACAGCGCTTGTGTCGGAAGTATTTAATACCTTAGATCTTTAATACTTTATTGATTCTAGGGAGGGGAGTAGCTATTGAATATAATATAGTTCTGCAGTCCAGGCGAAGAGAAGTCAGAGCGGCAGGCTAAAGGGAAAAAATGACCGATTCCTGTCTTGGAGGAAGGGTGGCTACTCTATCTTTTTTAGATTGTCAGAGCCTGGAGTGGAAGAGCTAACCATAGGCTGTCCTTATGCAGAGTGGAAGAGCTAACCATAGGCTGTCTTTATGCAGACAGGACAATAAAGGGGAAGACTAGAATAGCGTACAAACTAAGGAGAATATTACTCACTAGGAAAGAAGAGATCAGCGCTTTGGTTAACAGTGGGCTCGAGAGACCTCGTAAGGCAGGCTATAGTTCTACTAGCTTTTTGCTGGAACTTGGCTAATGTAACCTTAAATCATAGTCTCAATCCTACCCGCACAGAGGATTTCGCCCAGCTTCTCTGATCTTTCTTGGTTGGAGGGCAAGGACCCCAAAAGAATAGGAATCGATTTCTGAACAAAAGCATTAACAGATAGGGGATAGAGTCGGCAAAGAGCTTGGCTTGGATAGGTGTTAGGAACTGTTCCGTTCTTAATATAAGATAATCATTCTCGGTTAGGAATGCTTGTTTACTAAGTGTCATATTCAAATAAGCGACTCGGAACTCTGCTCTGTTCGCGGTTAGCTGAGAATGTTCTTGCTTCTTGCCAGTTAGCTCTCATTAGCTCGAAAGGGAATGAGTTACTCTAGGTAGAATAGATAATCTAGTATGACAACGGAACAGATAGAGGAGTTCCCCCTGTACTAGGGCGAAGGTGGCATAACAGCTTCTTTCTATTTTTTACGAATCCTGGGGTATAATCAGCTATTCTTGAATAAGCGCCCAGAGTGAAAGAGATGAGGATGAGGATCCGGATTAACTTCTGGAAGAGGGAATTGGAGGCACAAGGGAAATGCTTTAGCTGTGAGTACCAGGCTCAAGTGTTCCTTGGATGGATCAGGAACAGTCTTCTCTTAATCTAAAGGGAGTTCACCGAGAGCACATTCATGCTCTGTAGCCGGAGTAGATAGATTCAAGGGTAAAAGGAAAGCGCTGCTTTGAGTTCCTTTTGTTCTTAAACCGATTCCGATTCCACTTCTCCCACGGGGAAATCCTGCCTTTTTTTTTTTAAAGCTAGCCTATTAGGAGCTGTAGATCTATGCTATCTATGGAATAGCGGGTCAGTGCTGTTTACTCCTTTAAATAGTTTTTTCAAAGTCTTGGATTCGGAAGAGAAGATAAGTAGGCGTAGAGTATATTGTTGGGAAAGATCCCACATCTGGTTAATTGCTTGAGTACAGGCTTAATAAAAGCTAGGCTATTACAGAATAGCTGTGAAAAAGAATTGCTAGCAAAAGTGGGATTTTCTTAGTTGAGTCACCGAGAAAGAAAGTAAATAGGCTTCCTGGTGGTATGAAAGAAATAGATCTTAGACGACCTAGAGGGAGGATTGCTTCTCTCACCCGTAGGCGCACCCAAGATTAGATTCCTGTGAGACGAATGAATGCCGAAAAGGTAAAAAAGAGATATATTAATTGAAAACAATGTTAGCGAATTACTAGAAGGCCGGGCTTTGGGGAAGGGGGCATGTTGTTAGCGAATTACTAGAAGGCCGGGTGAAGCAATAAGACTAAGTGCTTACGGAACGGAGTTTCTAGGTAAATTGATTTTATTGCTCGATAGATTAAATGATTTGGTTACTTTTGAGAATCAGACAGTACGGGTCCAGGCCCTGTCCCAGGCCTAGTACCAGTTGCTGTAGCTGATACTGACTTTCTTGGTTAGTGGCGAAAGAAACAAGTAAGGGAACAAAGAACCAGGGAAAGAAAGATCTAAAGCAAAAGACCTCTATCTCCACGACCTAACGCGTAAGATATGATTACCTTTAGCCGAACCCACATCCTTACACGGAACTGATTAACCCCCATCTGGATTTTCCGCTTACCTCTGGATATGATTTGCTTGTTTAGTTCCTATCTTTAGCGTGATAGGAGTTTCAAATCAAAGTTTAGCATTAGTTAGTGGTGCTAACGTGAATTCATCAATTCCTTCATGTGTATGGTTTACTTCAAATTCAAACAAGCCCTACAGCGTTGTTACAGCAATCAAAGTTTTGTATACAGCAATAGAAGTCTTATATGCGCAACAATAGAAGTCTTATATACAGCAAGATAAGTCTCGTATCAAGCCGTTGAAAGAAAGAAATGGTGTCTCTGCCTCTGTCCTTTCTCGATACCTCTGTCTCCGTCCTGCAAGTGTATAGGGTGAACTCAATGAATAAGAAGCAAAGGCGCAAAGAACAAGTACGGCGTTAGGGAGTTAGCAAGTAAGATCAACAAACAACGGATCAAGATGAGCTCGCATTAGGAGTTTGCACCGATCCTGATCTAGCTTTTGCGGATTCTCTGTCTTCTGCTGCTGACCTTACTTTTTCCTCTTCTTCCCTAACAGCTTCTATACCGGGCTCCTAATTAATAGCGTCAG
Organism: Musa schizocarpa; assembly: GCA_900464855.2. Lineage (NCBI taxonomy): Eukaryota > Viridiplantae > Streptophyta > Magnoliopsida > Zingiberales > Musaceae > Musa > Musa schizocarpa. The sequence continues at coordinate 123,211 of LR890030.1, forward strand.
CAAATCCGTTTCCCTGGACTTACTCAAACTTACAGATGGAGCTTATGATCTCTAAGACCTATACTTGTTGAATGAAACTAGTTAAAGTCATAATTCAGTGCTAGTTGACAGAGCCTAGCCTGTAGCAAGTGGGTATGTTCCTGTTCTGGTGATTGTTTAATACCGAGTTAAAGACCGGTAGGCCTTGTCTCGTTGCTTGGCCCCTTCCCGTAAACGACTCCCTTCCTTCTCACCCAGCTTTCAGGCCATCTTTAGAGCAAAAGTCAAGCATTCACCTTAACTTTTTGCATTTGATGATTCTCTGGTCGCCTTGAATTGATTTGTTGCTGCGCTTGAACCTTTCATTTCATTTGCTGATTCTGGAGCACCTGGAGTAATAGTTCGATCTCTCTCTCTTTTGCTAGGTTTATCCGAAAGAGATCCGCTTTCTAGTCGCCTAAGGTAGACCCTACCCCTATCTTTGCTAAAGTGATGCTAGGCTATACGCGTCCTGCTATTCATGAAATCAATATATAGGTGGAGCTTTTTCTTAGTCTATGATGTCGGAACCCATTTCTTTATATCATATTCATATGCGCAAGATGGATTAAATTCCTTATTTGTTGACACTGGTTTTCATCGAGATGGAGAGAGACCTGACCTCTCTGTAAAGGTAAGTCTGCTTTATCCTTAGGTTCAGTGACCTTCCTTTCTTCTTTTAATTATCCCTGACTTTATGGTTTTTCGGGTACCGCGGTCTCCTTGCATCCTTTTAGAATAGTAAAAAAGTTTATGGAACTTATTATTGGGGCTTTCTTAGAGCCATCAAAGAGAAAGGTAGTAGTCCGAAGACCCCTTTATGAAGAAGCTGGAATCAGATTCCGATGAAGAGCAAGATTTGACAGAGATTCCCCCCTTTTTGGAAGAAATCATTCCCACGCCCTTCCCCACTTTCCTCAATCGATAGGTAAAAGACAGAGTCCCAGTTAGATCAATAATCTTTGAGCAATTCTGGGGTACTTGGCTTAGGTCTTATAATGATCTTGATATATATGGTATAGGGCTGCACCCACAATTAGATAGAATACTCTTTCTTTGTTAAATGTAGAAGAAGAAACCTAAGGAGACGAAAGCAAAAGGAACTTATTAATACACGCCCGTAAATTGATCTTCGTCCTCTTACTTATTGGGCTTTAATACTAAATATACGTACCTCTGCATGACATGCCTTCGTCAATTTCAATTAAACACTTTTTATGTCATAGAGTTTTGGATTAGTTTCTTCTGCTCGGTATCAGAATCCAAAGCCAGGAATTACTCCTCTTGGCATTCCCCACATTGCATCGGCGCGATCCTCTCCAACAGCGTAAGAGCGCCCCGGGACCCGTGTAACAAAGATCTATTTCTTTCTTTTCTCTTTAAAGTTTAGCGATTCTCCACCAGGATAGGCTTTACGTGGATGGGATTCTTTAATATTAGGATTAACCTCTTAAACTCGAAAGAGTAGGGTCCAATCAAGATTTACATTGATAAAGCCTTCGATTAAGATTGAATGATTTTGGTCGGACACGAGTGTGCGTTGAATTGTGACCATCTTTGCCTCCTTATAGAGAAGCCGCTCATAAGTTACTGCTTTTGTTTGCTAGCCGCGTAAGCCCTTCGATCGGCCATATATAACTCATTTTTGATAAATAGCATAGTAGTACAACATATGAGATAAGTAAAGTCAAATAACCGAACTCTCTAGTTTAAGAAAAGCATAGTTGTGAAATAATTGAGTAAAGTAACCAGAAAGTAAAGTAACCGACTTCTTCAAGTTTAAGAAAAGCCATAGTAGTGACATATGATATAAGAGATTAATAAACCTCCTAAAACTTAATAAAACAAACAAACCATTAGCTTTTTTATCTTCTAGAGAGAGCAGCTTCTGCGGATGCTTCTCAAAGCGCTTATAGTTTTTCTTTGTCGCCCTAAAGCTTTCGCTATCTATCTATGTCTTTGCTTTTGAATGGACCCACGGAGCGGCGCAAGTAGCAAGTATAGTTTCCATAAAACAGTATCAATTTCCTACAACTAGTGTATTGGGTACGGGTCAATAATCTATTCAATAACTTCAACTATTGGTCATTAAACTTAGTAAGGCGGGAAATAATCAACGTAATACTCTCAGGTCTAACAAGCAAGAGGTAGGATCGACAAATAAGATACAAGTGGAGAAAACTCGGCTTACATAGAAAGTGGGTAATGCTCTGGCACTTTCCTTTTTTATAGAACATGCGCTCGAAAGATTCCTGTTTGCAAGAGATATAGCTAGATTAGGTGCAAAAAGTATAAGTAAGATGAATTCTTGGCTCTGAGGCAGGAGAAGGAAGAAGGAATTGCTGAATAAGCTTGATCAAAATGGAGTACTGGCAAGGAAGCGGAGTAAGGATCAGATGAATCAGCAAGCGCATGAAACAAGAGCACGAAACAAGAAACAATCATCCGGAAACAAGCAAGAGTCTCTAATATTTCCTCTTATATAAGTATTAATAATAATAACGATATATATGACTATAGCTTGCGAAACCCTTACTGTCTTGTTTCTTTAGGTAACCGTGTTGTCGGTGAAGAAGTAGTTAAAAAGTCAGCCGATTCATAAAGTGTTGTTCGAGAAAAGGTAAGGTGTTACTCAAATATCTATGCCCCATGTGTCAATGCTAAAGGGTCGGGGAAAGTTTCATCATTATTTGTTTACAGGTGCTGTGTAAGTTCCATGTTCAATTCCAGGGTTTCCTGCTTGACTCTAAGCTAACTGAGTTTCCGCTTGGCTACATTCCGGAATTCATTATATATGCAGAATATAGATATTCCTTTTGTTAACTTTAAGTAAAGGAAAGGTCGGCAAGGCAGAAAATGAGGCAACCTTTATGTTCCGTTTTAGTGCTTACTTAACTTTCATCCTATAGAGGTTGGTGCTTAGCCTTAACTTCATCCTGATATCGAATTATAGGCGTCATCCGGATCTGGAGAATCCGCAGTGATAGTTTCGTTTAGGGCATATTCTCCTACGCCTAGAAACAAGAAAGTATCTTTGAGAGTCAGAAAAAGAAATAAATTACCATAGAAAAGAGAAAGCTCATAGACAAGAGAAAGCTCATGTAAACCATACTTCAACAGCATTAGCTTCAGCAGAAAGAATGGATTATACTGTTTCGAGCGCATCTGATTGATTAATGGAATCTATCGAGCACATGTAGTATAGAAGCATGATTTGATCTTAGCGCAGAGTTAGGAGAGTTATCGAAAGTACTTAGCACGGATAAAGGCTTCCTCCTCTCTTAGCGCCAACACAGATTAACCTGGGGATTAAGCTCGAACAACACTTTCCTTTCCGACCTCACCTCGAACTGGAAAACAAGTATTAAGCACTTAGCGCATCAGATGGAATTTCTTCATAAGCTGGGTACAACGCCACAAAGGCAAAGGTCTCTGTCTATGTGTTGGGAGTCAGAGTTCAAGCAAAGCAGCAGAAATGGAATCCTCGGATGGAGCTAGGCATGATCCAAATGGGTTAAAAACCACCCATCGCAACGGGAACGAAAATCACTAGTTATTACGGCGGCCAAGGCACTAGGCAAGTAACGACTAGACAAAACACTACAAAGAAACGGCCAATAAGAATCGAGTTTCGGGTACGAGTGTTGCGATAATAGTTGCATTTTGTGTTAAGAATGGAGTTTCCTATGCTAAGTTCTCTTCTTTATTTGGTATTTGGAGCACTGGCCCTGCGAACAACGCTCTATACATTAGTATGGACTTGTTGGGTTCAGGTGAGTTCGAGCAAAGGTCTACGAGATAGGGATGCAGTGTATTTACTCTATTCTTTACTGGGCTTGGTAAGATAAGAGGTCTATTCTCATTTATTCAATTAAGAAATACTTGCTTCTATTTCAGGGGTACAATCTATAGCGCATTAGCAGTGGGAGGAAGGTATGGGTGAGGGTTCGGGTGCGAGGATATTCCTTTTCTGTTTGACTTGAATCTGTGTCAACTACTAGCTGGTTTTCAAGTTAAGTGTAGGTCGGGGCTGAAAGGATAATAAATACGGCTCCTTATAAGCAAGTCCTTTTTAGGAGGCTTTGTTGCGAGGTGTCCGTAAAAGGAATCTGAGGAATTAGTAGTAGGGGTTTAATATAAGAAAGAAGGTAATCAACAAACAAGAAGAGGGTCACAGTGCTCTCAACTCTAAAGTAACAATTTACTGACCTATGAATTCTTAATTAATACTAGAGCTATCACTATTCCGCTAGATCGTACCTTTCTCATATAATATACCCTATTATGAGAATACGCTATACCATATTAGAATTATCCGCTACTCTATCCCTTATTCATATATACTATATCATTATTCTCTGCAAGATCTATCCCTCTTTTACTTATTACCAGCTGGCCTTCATCCTATTAACTGAATGAGGCAACTCTACCTCTCCTCTTGCTCCTCTCCTATACCTATCCTCTTGCAACTAATCATTGAATCCTGTTTCAGAAGAGTAAGATTGTCTGCCCTACCCCTTACTTTATACTTACCACTAACGCTGAAGAAGTAAAGTACTCGATTCTGCTCCAAGAAACAATACAGGGAGTTCTTAACCTACTCTCTACTCGGTACGGTGCGAGGAAATAGTTCTGGGAAATCAGATAGTAAAGGCTTGCAAAGGTCAGAATCCTATTTTATTCAGGAGGATCCGTGCCAACAAAGTAAGCAGCAAGCAGAGGTAAAGCAGTTCCATGGTCGGCAGCAAGCGCTAAGTCAATTTGTGCTGTCGACTCTAGAAGAAGAGGTTAAGTGGTCAGCAGCAAATGGTTATTCAAGTAGAGTTCCTGGCAGAAAAGAAATAAGTACTGGCGCCCTAAGTGGTCCAACCCCAAGCATGAAAGGCTATTATTTAAGTTAAGTTCTTGCCCCTTTTAGTAGTGGTCCAGTGCGCTAGATCTTACCTTATTCTAAGACTGACTTGGTACCTATTCATTCTTACCCTCTTATCCGCTAGCAAGTTCTATATTCTGGCCTGCTTATCTTATACCCTGACTTCATTCTGACTTTCCGTATTGAGAGAAAGAGAACTCCTCCGCGTGTGTCCTCTGAAAGCTACAAATAATACAATTTCAAGCAGGTTTTCTCTCTTCCTAGCAATTACTCATTGAAACTAATAAACTGTCCGACGAAGTAATTGATTCCTAACATCTTTATGGTTCGAAACAAGCTAGTTTAGTGTTTAGTATAGAACTCCCCGGTAATCAACAGAGATTCAATGATTTGTGTTCCCCAAGAGAGTAAGCAGTTCGGAAAGGTGTGCGAGCAGAGCAAGCAACGGGTAGATCGAAGTAAGAAGCTTCTTCCATAGCTTTGAAATAGAATAATCTTTCACTGGTTGGATTTTTCCTTTAGCTGTTTTTCCAAGTGTGTAGTAACTAACAACAAGATAATCTTATTAAAGTTGAGAGTAAGGATCAGGTCCAGGTCCAACAGAAGAAGTTGTGCCTTCAAGTCCTGTGTTCAAGCGTCAGGCGCTCCGCTTTCTTCGGCAGTCATAAACGAGTCCTGTCTTCCGCTTCTGTGCTTAAGTAAGTTGAAATAAGGTATAGATCCTATCCAGGGAAGGGTAATATTACTCCAACATATTAATTATTCTTCTGATATAGTGTAACTCCAAGTAATAAGTCATAATGGTATCCCTCAGAAAATAATACAGGGATTTGTTTGCTCTTAGCGCTATAATCAATGGTAGAATTCTTTGCGCGTAAAATCCGCTCGATTGGCGCTATCAATCATGCGTTCAAGCAGGGCGAATAGCAGAGGAGAACCTTTAGCCGACCTCTTCTTTAAGTTTATTGCCAGGTCCGCTCCACCTTATAACTTGGAGTTTCTTTTCTTTATGTTAGTGTTAATGTTCTCGTTGCTGCCTTGGAAAGCTGTCTCATAGCTTTTTGCTGCTGGGGGCAACTGGCCATTCTTTTGTGTTTTTCATGTATGCATCATGAGTATAAGTTTGTTTCCTCATCGCATATGTCCGCCCTAATAAAGAAAGAAGATTATTAACACACCTATATTGCTTAAAGAAAGTGTGTTTGCGCAGCTCCCTGCCCATTTGTCTTTAAGAAAAGGTGGGCCTTGTATTTAGCGAGTCTGTTCTAAGTAAGTATTTCCACTCCATGTATAGGGTAGTAGCTGCTTAGCATAGTTGTCTTCCCGCTAACCTCTCTTAGGATGCGAGGAATTGAGATCTCGCAAACGGCTTTCAGCACCTTCTTTCCATAGTGTTTAAGAATTTAATAGATATCCAACAGAATCGGGAGAAGCACAAATGGAGAGGGTAATCATAATTATATAACAGTTAAGAAATCTCAATAATGGAGCACGCACAGTCCATACAATGAGTAAGTCCATAAGAAGTAAAAGTCCGTACGTCCATACACATAAGAGCACACTGTCTATACAATACAATGAATAAGTAAATAAGAGCACAGTCAGTCCCCATACAATGAATATAACAAACAAGTAATTCTTCTTGACTTCAAACGGGGGAACAAGCTAGCTCCGAGGAGATGCTACCACCAGACTTGTCGGTCACCCTCTATTTCAATAAAGTAAACAAAAGCCGAGCCCCTGTCTTTTAACCCACTAGCGAGAAAGGGTAAGAGGGGAAGTCCAGAATAATGGAAATAGGGCTTGCCTCTGTCCTAATGTATCGGGTTCGTGTGCCTCTGACTTCGTTTTTAGTATTGGATGGATTATCTTAAAGGGAAAGATGTTTCAGGGAAGGAAACAGTTTCAAGATCCTAAGCCTCAGCCGAATCTCAGTTATCAACAGCAAGCGGATCAGAGAGTGAAGTCGAGTATATGCTTGGTATATGCTTGGTGGCTTGAAGACCTGATTGAGAGTCCTTTCCGAGATACTACACTGCTGATGCTTTAGCCTCCACTTTCCCTTCTTCCTCTCTTATAGCTAGTCCAGTATTTTAGAGCTTGAGTAAACTTTCCTCGCACCTACCGATCCTGTTTTCAGAATAAGTTATGGGAAAGTTGTTGACTGAAGATCAACTGCCGATTTTAATGTTGCTTCGGCCCTTTTTGAAGGATTGAATTATTAAATTCCTGTTGGCAATGATCTGTTACATAAAAATTGATTATATGCGGGAAGTTTGGAGTCTCGTATCGAATATGGTAAAGAAGAAAGAGCTGGATTTGACTCAGTATCTGGAAAGAGAGTTGTTGACTCGGCGTACTTACTACGGAGCTTGTTGCTTCAGAATTAATTGAATCTATTGTATATTTTGCCCATGGTATAGAAAATGGGAAAGAAACTCCGACTTTCCCCTTCCTTCGAAACTGATAATGGTTGGTATTATTTTGTATCTTCTCCTACTCTGCATATAGCTAAAGCATCTTTTGTATCTTCTCCTACTCTGCATATAGCTAAAGCATCTTATGGGGTTCCTACTCCTACGTAAGACCCATACCCAGTGATTCAGCTCCAGCATATTATCGAGTTCCTACTCAATACTCTATACTATACTCAACGAGCTTCTTTTCGCCAAGACAAGAACGAAACCGCTCCATCCTAATACTATGTCTAATTAATAAGGTCTATACAACCACCTTCTTGATCTTATCTTGATACTCTGACTTGCTTAATTCGGTATACCTCTCCTCCGGCTCCTATAGTTATTACCAAAGTCCAGGTTTCGGGAGCCTAGGAGTGATATCGTTATAGTAAGAGTAAGATAAGGTTAGGTAAGATTAATAGGCAAAAGTTACAGAATAAAAGGAGGGAGCGTGGCATACTCTAACAGTCTAAGGGATTGCTTTAGTTTTTTCGCTAGGGAGGTCAGGATCCAAATCTTTAGGCAAGAAAGAAAGTAAGTAAAGGCTCAACTCGCTACCGCCATGAGCACAGTTGGTAATAACTACCAATAACATATTATGTGTTGTTTCTTACTAATTACTGGAGCGGCCCTGGTAAAGACCCAGTTTCGGTCTCTTAGTCTTCTATTTCTAACCAGTCAGTTTGGACCTAACAGTTTTCCACTAAAACATCAAAGGCATGTGCCGTTCCCGTTGACTCCTATTGAAATAAGATGATTTTCTTTCTAAGGGCTTCCACTGACTAACTTATCCCGCTGGTCCAGTCTGAAAAGAACGGAATTCCTGGTCTCAACTCAACCTGAGCCGACAAAGGGCAACCGATCTGAACGCCTTGTGATAAATCGGTGGTTACATCCGACTTTTTTTGAATCTTCCTCCATATTAACATTCTCATTCTGGGAACGAACAGAACACGAACTCTTAGCCAGTCACTCTCCGTATAATCTCTTATCTGGGCGAAAGAGCTGACTCTTCTAGTTTTAACTCTTCTGCCCCTCTGGTTTTTTCTCTTATACTTAAGCTTCTGGCTAGTAATATTTCCTCTTCTGTGATGGGGCCAAGGCTCGAAGACCTATTCTTCCCGATACTTGCCTTTATCTTAGCATTCGTCTCCCCTCGAGTTCTCACTCTTTAGCGGCTCCCCCCCTTTTAACTATTAATTTGAAAAACCTCTTTCTTCGGGCGATATCCTATTCTCAAGAAGAAAGCCAGAATAAGGAAGCAATAAACAATTATTAGAGGGAAGGAAAAGATAGAGTAATGGACTATAGGGAGGGAAAAGATATAGTAATGGACTATATCACTTATCTTAGAATCTGGGGAAAAACACTTTTACGACTACTTTAACCCGTTCCGCTTGGGCTTCTTGCCAGAAAGGAATCCTTTAGCTACAGTCCTAAGATGAACATCGTTTTTGACTTAAGGAGAGTACGAACTCAAGTTCCATTTCCGGGTTTCTTCAGTGGCGAGAAACAACCACCCGTCTATGATTAAGCGCTGGGCTCGCTCAATTAGCATTACTTTGTTCCATAACCAGCTGCTGTTCCTATTTCCAAAGAGTAGATAAAGTTAGTGAACGGAGGAGAGCACTTGGCTTTCAAAGGCACTACGGCCATGGACAGGTTGCTGTTGTTCATCAAGTGGAATCGGAATCAGTCCAATTTCTGCTCTGAACCGACAAAGATTTATGCTTTACGCTTTAATGCTATAGATATAGATGTTGTACTTGATTCACCGTAGTCAATAGACAAATGGGCTTGGGGGGAAGTTATTCTACTGTTATAGGGCTGAAGTTAAGGTCTTCTCCTGAATTCTTTGCTTGTTTGATTTGTTTCTTTTGAGCTCATCATAGGATCTCGTTGACAATCCCCCAATAGTGGGTATAAAGAGATCCGGTAGCCATTGAAGGGTAACGATCAACAACAATGAGTTCTTTGGCCATTTGCGATCGAAAGTTGTAGCCTACCGTAGGGAAGAAGGTCTCAGATCTCAGTAGTTCTGTAAAAAACCTATTTTGTTAAACCAGTTCCTGTAATCCGATGGTCGAAGAAGCGCTCCTACCCCCTATCATGGAAAACTATCAAAAATGACAACTCACCCCTTCTATGAAAGAAGTACAGTCCTGCTCTTTCACTGTGCTACTTCATACCCTATCATAGCCATCCTAGCCCGAATGGAATACCATCATGGGTTAAAGCGCAATCACAACAGTCGAATTGAGTGCGGAAAGGGGTTCGCATGCTTTATGCCTTTCCTTCTGACTTTCCTTAGCTAGGAAGGTAATCTTCGGATGCAAGGTGATTCATCTTCGGATTCTTCCAAGTTGCCCCCCCAGATGAAAGATAATTCCGCTGAGTTAAACTGTCCCAACCCCGCTCATTCCGAATGCTGTTTCCCAATAGGTTGAAAAGTCCCGTCAGTACGTCCCTTTTTCCAGTAGCTTTAAATCAAAGAGTCCTCGAAAGAAAAGGTTTAGGGAGAGATCTTTCAGGCTTCTGCTTCCGTGCCTAAACGTTCAGGGTGCTTGTTGGCGCTTTCTGAGTCAGTCAGCCTTATTTTATATCATATCAAAGCGAAAGGGCTTGTAACACAGGTCGTCTTTGGCTCGTCTCCTTCCGCAATACGCATCTGGTAGCAGCCCGCGCTATAGGTATATACAACAAAGAGAAGTCTATCGTTCGGATACTTGTTCTGGATGGCGAGGTTACCTTCTTGAGCGCCCGAGTATCAATGCTTCATCTAATCGTTGGCTCCCGCTTCTTCTGGAGGATAGGCTCCCCAGATAGGAAAAACTGCCTTGGAGGCTGGGGCCTCACCCGAGTTCCTTAAATTCTTTCCTGAGCTAAACCAAACCCCTTAACTAATAGATGCTAGTTTGGGGGCCATCTGCTTACCCACCCTCATGGAGAAAGACCCTGGGCAAAAACCCATGGATGGAAAGTTCTTCTTCCTTTCTCAAAGCTCATAGAAATCAATTAATAAAGAAAGCAAAGCCTGATAGAAATCAATTCATAAAGAAAGCCTGTACGACCTGTGAACCAAAACACTTTAGCACGACTGGACTATTTCAATTGGAGATTTGATACCAGTTGGACAAAACACTTTTGCACGACTGGCTTTCTATCGACCCATAATTTGCGCGGCGATAGTGGCTGGCATCTTCCGGGTATCGATTAAGGTTATCCGGGGGAAGTCTTTACTCCTAGAATAATGGAGTTCATTCTGTCCCGTCTCACAGGTAGCGGCTGGTGTCAAGTAAGCAAACTACGTCTTACTCAGAAGGCTTCCACCATTTCAAACTTGTCGAGGGGACCTAACTCAAGGAATAAGGGATAATTTGATTTGAGTATATGAGTTCCGAGTCAAGAGCCCGACCATGATATACAAGGTTAGTTATGAAGTCCGAGCCTAGCGTCGTGGGCACCTTCCTCTTGGATCCGAGTCTTATAAATCCCCCCCAGTTAACATTCTGGATTTCTTAGAAATCCCCCAATATTTACATTCTTTATTGCTGCTCATTTTATCTATGATCTATAAATCCAATAAGTAGAATCTCAATCTCGATAAGACCTATACGACTTGTGGGGAGAAATGTTAACTACCAAAAAGAAAGGGAGTTGTATACTTTTGGAGAAAAAGCCTCCTTATTAATAAGTACCACCTGCGGCGAGTGCCTGTTACTGTGGAAGGAAGTATGAGAAGTTCCATTAGTGTGCAAAAGGTGTTAGGAAGGAAACTAGCCTTAATAAGTATGGAAACACCCCAGTATGTAGGACAAATAACATCATATAAAGGATCTCGCATCGGAAAGATATTACTCCCTTCCGGGCAAGTCCTGAGGAACGTCGACTTTCTAGTCTTTCTCCCTACAGGGGTAGGAGGTCAGTTTTAATCTGATTCATTGAGGTGATTGAACCTTGCGGGCGGCTTTGAAGCTGACTTAGCCAAATAGCCGATATTGCGCACTCGTGCTTCTTAAAAGAAAGAGGCCTCTACCCCTTCGATCCAACTGCTGCTGGCAATGTAAAAAGCAATCCCGGCTCCACCTACTAAGCCGATAGCTGCCATCAAAGGTAGGGAACGAGTGATCCAATATCCATCTTCTCTGGCCGAGCCCATCAATCTTTGGGAAGTTAAAAGCACTCCCTCTCTTCGTCTCCCAAACCTAGGTCTCTCTCTTCTAGTCCCTCATACTCTACCAGGTGAATGCCATCCAGCTTACTCCAATTCATCCATTTAGATTCCCTGGGACCTATTTACCACCGAACCGCAGCTAAAGGAAATTATTTGTTAACCAATTCCCGATAAAGAATCTTAGAATTAGAAGAAGTGCGATCGATCTCTCTGCGTCGTAATCCACAAAATAAGCATACGAGAATATGCGTAATCCATGATCTGAATCCACTGAGGCATCAAAATCCGTATCCCTACTTCCTAATAAACGTGCCTCAGCCTCAAGCATTGATCCTTTGCTTAGATTTCCTTAGGCTGCTATGAAGACTCGTGGAGAAGTGCAGGATCCCCCTGATCCAATAACTGTTTTAAGCGCCGGATGTAAAGAATCTTCCAGTTAACCAACCGTCACGAGTCTACAATGGGTCTCCATCACTGACGATGGCAAGGTATACCATATACTTAACCACTTGCTCGACTCCTCTTGGCAGCCTTCTTAAAGTGGGCTTCTTTCTTCGCTAACGCTTGGGAATTCCTAGAGTGAGTTCGATTTATAGCTTTTTGATAGTGCGTAACGCTGCGAGCGAAGAATCGCACATGTAAAGGTGGGCGAAGACACAACACCTGACCTTGGATAGGCTTTTACTGAAGGAAGACAGTTGATCTCTTCGCCGACTCTCCTGTTGTAAACAAACAAGTTTAATATTTCGAACTAGGGTTCCCTTTTTTGTTAAAGTTAGTCTGAACGCACTTCATAACTTCCTGTTGCTGAAAACCTATTCCCCAGAAGCTTAAAGAAATATAAGCTCATACTTCATAATGACCCCCCAACATTGATATAGTTAACCTCAACACGAGCTAACTTTTCAGTGCATTCCCGAAAGAAGCGACAAACTGACTCCATAGAGGTTTCAAAAGCATTTAACGCCACACTTTTCTCGTTAAGATCAATCAGTTCCTAACCATATTAGGATATGTTTAAAGCTGGGTAGTGGGCGATACAGTAAGGAGCCTCTGCCTGATGAACCGCGCTAAATGTGCTTTTCAGGTGTCTTTTAGTTTCGATTATGAGCCAACCTTTTCTGATCCTAGTTCATAGTAGGGCAAAGAGGCATAGGACTCGATTCTTCTGATATGTATTCTACTTGTCGGGTTATTATGGAAAAGTGCATTTTCCTTCTTTCTGAGGAGTCCCATTCTGGTTTGGATGCAGATGATACTGAAACATCGCCTGATGCTGAGGAATAAAGATCTTTTGTTTCAAGAGAACCGGGAAAAGCTGCTTCACGCTCTTGCCTCGGTTGCTTCGCAAGCGAGCTTGCTTTCCTCTAAGTTGACCTCTTACCTTTAAAAGAGAAAATCCTAGACCCTGGGTTACTAAAATAGTTGCTCGTATTTATTTGAGAAAGAAAAGTCCTCGCGCCTAAGGCTTTTTGGTCGACTCGACGGTAGTAGGTGGTGCTGCTGACTTTATGATTCGGCTTTTTGTGCCTTCACACTCCTTGGCGAACTGGAACTTTGTTGGAAAACTAAACTGGCTCGAGCTACGAACGGCATTTGCTTGCGGCTTCTGATTGGACTTCTGCTTTTGGCGATAGACCATATCAAAACCCTTCGTCGACAGGGGAGGAATTAATATCCAACTTGTAACCCTTCCTTGTGCGCGGCATTGCGTGAGGGCGGCTTAGCACCAGCTTTTCTTTCCCCACCCTCCGAAGTCACCCGTTAATCTACCCTTCTGATCTTACCACCGAACTGACCTTCAGCCCTATTCCAAACCTTTTCCGATTCGACGTAATTGTAGTTGCAAATAGAGTGTTGAGTAGTAACGCTTTAACCCGATTATGGATTGGATGATGGACAAGTAGGGCCTTGCCTACAACGAAAGGGCACCGCTATGTAAAGGCAAGGTTAGCTCCAGAAGGATGGTCCGACCTACCGTTCGCTTTGTTAAAGCAGTACTACCAGGATAAGGACAGTCAGCCCTCACCGATGTAAGTTACAGTTCTTTCATGCAATGCATAACGGGCGGGCCTAAAGTGTATTCCTTTCCTCCAACTCAATGAATTCAGGGAGGAAGGAAGGGTTGTTCCTTAATTCTATATGAAGATTCAAACAAAAAGAGAAAGGGTAAAACCAACCATATCTGACTGAATGAGGAAGAGCTCCTTATGTGGTCTCACTTTACCACCATAAGAAATGCGCGAAACTTCGGGAAGCATATATACGATTATCCCTTTTATTACGTGCTATTCCCCTCTTTCCATCTGTCTTTTAAAACTATTAATTGCTTATTGAACAACTTATTTGAGCATAGCTTATTGAACTTATTTTAGGGTCTCGCTCCCAGCCCAGAGTTAAAGAGTAGAAACTATCGCGTCATACGGCTCCTTCCCGGAATCCCCTTTGACCAACGGGTCCTCGAACCAAGCGGTCTGGCCTACACCTACCTACATTAACCCTCCGTCGGGTATAAATAGTAGTTTGATCGATCGGATTTTGTAATTCCATCCAGAATCCCCGAGAGTTCGTTCTCATTTGCAATGGAGGCCTGTTTACGAGCAAGGAATTGAGAATCCCCCACCACACCCGTTCCACTAAAAGTTTGTATATCTGCGGCTCACGTCCTCTGGCTCGTGCACCGGATTCCTTCTAGTCCTCACGAGTTGGTCTCTCTTTTATCATTCCCTGTGTTAGAACTAAGAAAGGGTCCGCTCTGTGGCGCGAAACTGTCTCGAGGTCATGAGATCGCGCTCCCACTCCTCCCTTTTGTTTATTTCTGGTTTTTCGAGTTAATCCCAGAGAAGGCCCTGTAGGTTTTGATTCTGGAACAACCTCTGAAGTCTAAGGGGATGCCAGCGTTTGTTGTTGATATGGGTAAATTTGGTTAAGCTACATCAATTTGCGAATAGGATCTTTTATGTAGCCCAACTCATAGAGAGTTCTTTCACTTGGTCTTAACCTATTTATTCTATTCCTATGATTGTTGAGTGATGGGTTTTCTAGGATTAGGTTTCTATCCCATATCGTATTGTGCTAAGCTCATTTATATTATTAGGTCTTAACTTTTGTACTCTGTGGACGTTCAGATTGCATACCAGGCAAGTCATTCATTATCCACACATATAATACATCTTTCATATAGGATGATCTTATAAAGCACCTAAGTGTTGGACATTTGCATAATACAGGTTAACTATAGCCTAGAAAGATGCTGGCAAATCGCTCTAGGTAGAACCTACCTCGGAAAACTACTTTAGAATCAAACTCTTACTGCAGATCAACATCGGAGGTGGCCCAAACCAAACCTAGGCTGCGACGCTTCCTGTTGAGTACACAATTACTACTTTTAGTTCGTTTACACAGTACGAGAAAGACAATTATCAAGAATGGGACTACAGAGCCACTTTGCATATTCTTTAATATCGCGCAATAGCATCAACATGACAATAACATTAAAAAGCGATATAGGCATTTATACCATCCATCAACCGAGAAAGAAACCGTAGTTACACTAACAGGAGCGCGCTTCTTTATTCGAAACAAACTTACATTAATAAATGCACCCACATATCAAAGTGGTCTGCTCATTATTTGTGTTATTAACCATTTATTAATTATTGATTGCAATACTAATAACACCTCCCCTAGACTAGTATAGTTATGGAGGGGATTCGGATAGAACAAGGCGTTTTGAACCATATGTTGCTGGAATGAAACGCTGCCTCGGAACAGAATTCTTATGCTTGCTGGGACCTTCTGGTGGAACTGGCATTTAGTAGGGCCCCCCTTTGCGGCAGAGTGGGCAGCATTGCTTTCCCTCGTGTAGCTATGATGCCATTCAGAAACAACACACCACAATAATCAGAATCCAAAGCTTTATTTCGTCTTGCCATCACTGGAAATAAAATAGAGCTGTAGGCATCAAGGTAAGGGACCGAGATTCTATACTGCAGCAGAAGCCGAAAAGATATAGGTGGGGTTGGTTTTAGGGTAAGGATAGCAGACAGGTTTCGGGTCCTTTGGATCATGGGCCACAGCTACTTGGGTAGAGACCGCTGAACATAATTTTAACATTCCGAGGCTATATGGTATGGGCTTAGGGCTTTTTTATGGCTGTCATTTTCTGGGCTATTTTAAAGGGTTAACAAATTTCTGATATAATATGTCAAAAAGATCGGATGGTTCCTGCTTGTTGGATAAGGAAGGTTCCTAGCCGTGCTAAAGGACATGCTACCGCCCGTGCTAAAGGAAATAACCCGCCTTATAACCATCAATGACCGCCGTCTCGTCTAGGCTATAGTTTAACAATTGGATTTTTTGATGTCCTGTTCGAGGTCCCATTCTATTTCATGGTTCTCTTAGCCTCTACCTCCACTAATAATTCCCTACCTTAACGCAACTAGAATAGAAAGCGGGTTGGTTTACAACAGAATAGAAAGCGGGTTGGTTTACAACAAAATAGAAAGCATGGGAGTAGTTTCAACCTTTAGCTCCAAGGAACTCTAAACTTTCTCTTTAGGTATACCCCTGTGTGAAGGAGCAGTAGATAAAGCTGCGTCGGAGTAGACGGCACCGGTTCAATTCTGTCTCAAATCAAGCAGGGGTTAGTGAGCGGAACGAGTCGTTGCAGGGCTGAAAGAATTAGTTTACTTTTGGGAGTCCAGCTCCCCTTTCTTTCCCAGAGCCCTGTAAGCCCTTCAGTCCACCCACCTTTTAGCCCTATACCTATCGATCCAGACCCTTCCAATATGCTTCAAACGCTTTTCTTTTTCCAAAATACAGGTAGTCTTCCCGGGTCTCACTGTTCGGATCACTTTCCTTTGAATCCTACAGCATAGGCAAGATCTCATCCTTCGGCGAATCTTGGGGCTCAGAAGAGTGCTCCGGGTCCAAAGACCTTATTTCTCTTCGACGACGTGGACACGTGGAATCACATCATGGGCCATCCGACAAGATAAATGCAGAAGAATATGCCCTCGGGTCAAGCCCTAGCTCAGAACTAAGGGAGCCTAAACTGCGGCACTCACGGCATGAGCTCATAGGAGCAAGATTCAGATCCCCGGAGAAAGGCTAAACGTCCCACACAGCGGAAACTTCACCTTGGCATACGCTTCCATCAGCGCGGAAAAGACTGCATTGAACGAGAAGAGACCTAAGGCAAGGCTGGTGCCACTGTATGGAGGGCTCAGAGAGAGTCTAAGACCGGATACACGAGATAATAGGCCCATTAACGAAAAATGAATTAGCGATTCCACCACCGGAGATAGAGCTAAACAACTAGAAACCAGGGGCCTCGGTACTCCTATAACATTTGGTATTATTTTGCCATGTTGGACTCTACAAAAAGGGATGCAAATCCCATCTTACTCAGTTGGAAGTAATTAACTAACGTTTCTAGTATGGAGAACGTGAAAAGAGTCAACTTCGAGGCGTTAGGCCGAGTCTTAATTGCTTTTCCCCAAAGATGCCTCAAATCTCTTAAGAAAGGTATCTTCCTGGTGAAAGCAGTGGCAGCGGAGCAGCATCATTCATTCGAAGTTATAAGGACGTCTTCCCCAAGTATATAACTTAAGATTTACACAAATTTCAAACAAAGGGCCAAAAAGAAAGCATAGATATGGGTTAAGTGTTTTTGATGCTTGGTTCGTTGCGTCTCTCAACTCTAGGGGTCCTGCTCCTCTAAGCGAGGACAATTCCAGAAGAATGAAGAGAGAGATTAGGTTCATATAAATGAAGAGAGAGATTAGGTTCATATATAATATATATACATTCACATGGAATCGGGAACTAGTAGACCTATTCTCCAACACTAGGAAAGATCTAAGATCGCTCTTCTTTCTAGATTCGATAGTTGTAAGTAACTCGGAGCCTCAGTTCAGTCCTTTCTTTAACCTGAATGGCGGCTTCGCTTGACTTGACCGGATCAGTTACGTTTACGTTTGTTATGGAACCGACCGCACTTAACTCTATTCGTCAGTGGACCAGCCAGTTTTAAAGCCACTATCCTTTTTAAAGCCACTATGATGTTTAAACGCCCTCTTTGAAAGCATCTTTCCTTCCCGCAGATGAACAGACGTAACGCCAGCACACATTCTACAATTAGTGAGATAGGCTCCATATTATTTCTTGCTTGCGCAAAGCCTCCATCCTTATCTTGATAGCACGCAGAATGCGATGAGGCCATGCAAGGAAGGTTAGCATTACTGCCTCTTTGCTTTGAACTCGCTACCTTGTTACTCATTCCTTCGGTCCGTGGGTGTGGGACTAGTGCAATCATTCCCTTCTTAACCTTCTTCTTTGCAATCATTCCCTTCTTAACCTTCTTCTTCATTACCAGGAGTCCTCCAATAGTTTCTTCTTTCACAACCATCCTAAAGCCCGCCCTATAAAGCAAGGGATTCTTCGTCGTTCAATTGGTATAACTCCGAAACTTGTTAGGAGTAGTTTGAGGCCCCTCTCCTTTTAAGCAAAGTGGAACCTTTTCAACTCCTCTAAGCAGAGGGTCTTTCTTTCTTTCTTTCTCCCCTCGATCGTTCATGTACTTTTCCCTTTGCCTTTCTGCTCACGCCTTGCTTGGACTTGATGCCACCTGCTCCGGAATTTAACCTTTGCACACCTTTCCTTTGAATCGGAGGTAACAAACTCTAGTTTATTAGATACTCTTGCCCTAGCTCTTCAATTTCCGCCCTTTTATTGCTTTTACGAATCCGGAAAGCTCCAATCGATTCTTGAGTGATTGGCTTGAGTGAAGCCTTCTTTACTAGTTTTTAGTCCCGCAGTCCTTGGATGATCTTTCGGTTCTTAGTACAATGGATGAAATAGGCTGTGCCTATTCCGACATAATCATCTGGAAATTACTTGCAGGGGCTTTACACATGAAGAATCATTTGCTCGGGAATAAATCTTGTGTTTATGTAGATGGGTCGCTTCAATTTCCCAAGACTCGAGAAGGGGATTGTCCTATCCTACAAAGAAAAGTGCTTAGCTTCAAATGGGATTACTTGTTTACTTCCTTGGAGCCCCCGTCACCTCTTTTGCTACTGCCCCATTGGGGATTACATAAGTCTGATTGATTCTCAGGATGATTTCCACCTTTCGAAGGGGTAACCAATTAGGGGAGTGAGTTCTGCTATCTTCCGAAAAGGGTAGTTTTGTGCCTCAGTCGAACAACGACTGTTCTTAGAGGTAAAACCTACAAAGCTAACTCATTTTGTTGAGCCAGCAGTACAGTAATATGTTAGTTTTGTTGAAGCAATGAGAAAGAGAGAAAGGAGTGAGGAAGCTGAGGCGCTAAGATCAGAGTTTGCCGCATCTTACCTGAAAAAGAGGAGTCGACTTCCACAAGCTACGTTCCTAAGTGCTTACGTGAGTTGTACTAAGCTAGTTATACTTGTTGAATGGAATTGTTGAGCAAAACCTCTGATTCCATAATGACCTGCCTATGATCTGTATTCCGCTTATGTGTTAAGAAAGATAAAAAGACGTATTAGTTGAACAGCTTTACTCTGGGCTCGAAACAAGTAGTCCTGTTTTTGTTTGAAAGGAAAGGTTCGGTAACTGTATTGTCGGTTCATACAGTTTAGTGCGGTTCAGAACATCAAGTGTAGTTTTAGTCGAAAGAGCAGGTGAGTAAGCTTTATCAATAAAATAATCAATTCCATCTCTAGATAGGTGTCCTTCTTGTCTGTATCTTTCTGTTCTTGTTTAGGTCGGTTCAGAATCATAAAGTGTAGTTTCTTTGCCTGATTGTCTGTCACGCGCTACGCTAAGTCCTTACCTTCTTACTGGTTTTCTAGTTCCAGTGTTGTCTACTCGAGAAGAAGAGGAAGCAAATCCAATTCCTGAAGCAGTTGAAATAGAATCCGCAGTGCCAGGAATGGAGTATTGGCTTGACCTTAGACTAGAGTTCGGGTGCAAGTTTAGTCTACTCAATTGGGCTGGGCGCTTGTCAGCTACTGTCTGAAGAATGGCATGTTACTCTATGAGAATAGAATGGAGGGGGCACACTCGAAACTCCAATAAGTGTTAGCACAACTAAGAACTCACTAATGCTCTAGGGCGAAAGAAACGGACTGACCTTGACTGCCCAGCGCACAAGACAAGGGAAAGAGCTACAGGAACTCTACGACAACTAAGATAAAGGTAAAGCCAAGCACCCGATTCCACTCGCCAAGTCCTTTTTCGTCATGGCGGCAGGAGTGAAGTTAGCGAATTAATGCCCACCAGAGTAGCGGTTCCAAACTTAATGTCGAGGTTAGGTAATCATAAAGTACTTTTTCTTTCGCTTTAGCTTGATTATTCCATTGCTTATAGCGGTAGTTTAGTTCCTGTTTTCGTCCTCAGTAGAGTTATTACCTAGTCCCCCTTAGGTTAGGGGTGCGCAGCGCCTATTCGTTCTTAAAGTGAGTCTCGGGGTGCCCATCTAAGCTCTTTAGAACTCGTTATTACTTCTTCCACCATAAGATATTATTCCACGACCCGAACTCCTTCTGGAACTCTAGAATCGCTTGCAGCTGGCGACTAAACGGCTTCTGATCTTGTTCCTACTCCTGATATAGCTTCTGATCTTGTGCCTACTGAAGAGACTTATCTAGCTTCGGCTTCAAATCCAGCTCCTGCTCTATCTGGCTAAAAAGAAAAAACAGTGAATTGCACTTTAGCTAAAGTAAGGAACCGTCGAAAACAGTCCTTGCGAACAAACAATAAAATCATGGAATCTCTGTTTGTTGATTACCTAATTATTCTATACACAACTCAGACAGAACAAGCCAAAAATAAGGAATTTCCATCTGAAGCTTCTGATCCCCAAAACTGTACTTGCGAGCACATGGACATGGCAAACTTATTATCGTGTAGGGATGCCTCTCCTCTCAATAGTTGCGGGAAATAAATCAGTATCAAGAAAGCTCTCTCTATAAGCATCGGTAAAGGCTTGAGTCTTGGGCTAGTTTCTTTGGGTGCGAGTGATGTCGTTTCGTGGAGTTATTGTGCTTGTTTCACTGACTTAGTATATAAGCAAGTAACTTTACACCTATTCTTCTCGGGTTCGGGGCGCACATGTCTTTCTTATTGTGGCTTGTTCGGTTAAGTAGGCAGTAGCTCCTTAAGAGGCCATCAGTGTTGTCGTATCCATTGGGTATTTCGCCATATTGAGAACAGTTCTCGTTGGCTTATGTTCCAAATAGAGTATCTAGTAGCTCTGAGTTAAGTATAAAGTAAGGGCCGGGAAGGAAGGAATCTAAGGTCAAGGAAGGAATCTAAGGTATTAGCTACTGGGCGTTGACGGGAAAGAAGGAATCCCAATCCCAGGTAAAGGTATTAGCTACAGGGCGTTGAAGCACTAAGTCAATCAGTGTAATCTTTCTCAGAATCGAATCTTTGCGCAGTTCGGTCTAAAGGTTAAGGTCAGGAAGGCGCAGGTCAGATTAACTTCAAGTTCACTTTAATCCTAGGCGAGCGGAACAGGGAACTCGGACACTAACACAAGCATTAACCACTAAGCAAAGTAGGTCCTGCAAGAGAAGTATCGTATCATGTTTAACCGTTGAAAGAAAGAAATCGTGCTAGTAAAGTAGTAGAACTCGAGAAGAAAGAAATAGTGCTAGTAAAGTAGTAGAACTCGAGAAGAAAGAAATAGTGCCCAACAGTGCGGAAGTTGTAGAGAGTGGACTGGAATGCTGGGTTCGGGTATCTGGGAGTGAGGGCGGGTTGGTTACTTCGCCACCGTAGCTACTTATCTGTAAGTATAAGAATGAAACTTGTTGTCTGCTTGCCTACTTGCTCTGTGTTTGTGAGCCGAATTCAGGTATCAAATAAATTAATTGAGTTAGATAAGAGTCCAGGTCTAGTTCCAGAAAGTCACTTATTGTCTACCTTGCCCAAACTTATTAGAGAGGCCTCTCCACCACTACTCATAAGAATAAGGGATCTACTGCTTGGCTCTATGTGTTTGTATACGTGACTTGGCCCGATAATAATACTATAACCTCTGCACTAACAGGGCTTGTAGTTGCCGATAAAGAGGGGACTTGGTTAAGGGTTACTTCCCTTGACACTCTACCGACCTAGCAGTTGCTTGTCTCTGCCTTTTAGGGAGTTTCATTCTGACTTATGAGTGTAGAACGGAGGGATTTAATTCAATAGGTCCTAAAATGATATAATATAAATAGGTGGTAAATAGGTGGTACTCCAATAGCGCATTCAGTTCTTGTGTCGGTTTCGGGGAAGAATCAATTCCTTCTGATGCTAATACGGTTCGAGCTTGAGTAGAGTATCTTTCATCCCAACAAGCAGACAGAGCAAAAGAGATAGAGAAAATGAATGATTTGTGACAAGAAGAGAAGAGATGGCCCCTTATATACAAGTGAACAGGACTCGGTATATTAATTAGTAGCGGTAACTAATAACTGGCTTCTGAAGCACTAACTGAGCTGAGTTGAGTGAAAAGAGCCATAGTAATATACTAAGAATCGGTTTTCTACTCCGAGGTATACTAAGAACTAAGCATTGGGTATAAGATACAAAGAAAGATCGGAAGCAAGATCCGGTAAGGAAGCTGTATGCTGTCAGTCAGCAAACGGGTATCCATTCTAGGTGTTGGCGAGGAGATTTTAAGAAGCTAGATCAGGAGAATCACCATTTGAAGTTTCCCCTGCAGAGTAGCGGTAAGTAAACTCAATTCTTAAAGGAAAGATAACTCGGTTTGGTCAAGAAGGAGCACTACCGAAGTGAAAGAGTGCAATTCGAACTTTATAGTTTAGAGCGCATTGGAGGTTACCCATTTTCTATAATACCTAGGCGGGGGACAAGCCCAGAGAAGGATCCTGAGGCCGGAAAGTTAACTCTTGAATCAGAGGTGCGATCGTCAGCTGCAAGTTCAATTCCTTTTTCAGCGCTAATAGGGATGAGTTGACTTTCATGCTATAGTTTGTTACTAATATGGAGGTCGGCAAAGGAACAGACACGGGGTTAAGTATAAAGGAATCTCAGCAGCCCGGCCCGCTCACTAAGCTTCATCGCCCAGTAGTTAATCTTATAAGGCAATTCTGGTAGTTTAGGTCGGGTCCAATAAGGAAGTACTATGTGA
This sequence comes from Musa schizocarpa, assembly GCA_900464855.2. Lineage (NCBI taxonomy): Eukaryota > Viridiplantae > Streptophyta > Magnoliopsida > Zingiberales > Musaceae > Musa > Musa schizocarpa. Next base: position 145,863 of record LR890030.1, read on the forward strand.
AGCATAAAGGAGTACTATGTGAAGCAAGGTTAAGTGGTGTCGTGTAGAGGATGTGATTGGCATACTGAGAACAGTAAGGCGAGGATAGTGGTAAAGTTAGAGTCCTTTCTTCGTCGGCGCTATAAGTAAATGTGTTCGGTCAACTCTGTAAGCTGATGAATACACTCCCTCCCTTCCCTTCCTTTTAGCGAAGAGGAAAACAGTGAAGTTAATTGACTGACCTGATGCGCTAGTCAAGGAATTTATTGAATTGGAAAACCCGCTTGCTGCCGAATCGTTCACTGCTTACTCTCTTGGGGCGCCTGAGTATGTCCTAGCATTAGGAGTTAACACTAAGGATTCTTTAACTGCGGATGAACCTTATACCATGGAATTGCAGAATTGAGAGCCTCGGGTTAGTTACTTATTCCATCATATCCCTAGCTCATTAACCTCTTCATTAGGATGAAACTGGAATGAAATTAGAAATATTCTATTAATATAGGAGAAAAGTGGATAAGATAGAGCTCCAAGCAATTCTATCGTAGACAACACTCTAGCACCGAACCTAGATACCGACATTGGTGATGAAATTGAAGGGCTTAATCCTGTACCGGCTATGCTCCACCTATTACTAATGGCTCTGCTCTACCTATTACTGTTGGATCTGGCTCTGCTCTACCTAACCTAACTCTAGTAGTTGATTGTCTGATTGTAACCCGCCCTTTCTCGTATTAAGGCCCTATAGCAAATGCTCAGAAATAGCTTATTTATTGACCCTGAAAACTAAGAATTGAAAAAAGATAATGTCCCGTCCGTAGCAAGTCCTGTTTTTTTACGTGGAATACCTGTCTTTCATTGGCGATAGTTGAGTTATTGTTTTCAGCATTAGAAGGAGTTGTGAGCAAGGCCTGTCTCCTAGAGTTTAGAGTTGACCGGGCAGTAAGTGGTAGTATAGTTTAGATCGAAAAAAAAAAGAAGAAAATAAAAAGTAAAGGCTTTGTTGCCATGTTAGTGAAGAAATAAGTGTTGGTGCCGACGCCGAGGGAAGATACTTGATATAAGCCTAATAAGGATAAAAAGCTAGAGCAGTAGAATCCGCTGTGAAAAGATCATCAGCTGAAGATAGATTATAAGATGATGGATAAGAAGCCAGGCATGAAATCCAAATTAGGGCAGGAATCTCGTACCACCACCTAGCCTTGTACTCTAACATCTCAATAATAATTAATGTATTTTCTCTCAGTTGTGCACATGTGGTGTATAAATATGAGTCAATAGCACTGCTTGGCTTGTTCTTCTTATATGAGTAAATATGATAGCACTGCTTGGCTTGTTCTTCTTATATGAGTAAATATGATAGCACTGCTTGGCTTGTTCTTCTTATATGAGTAAATAGCACTGCTTGTTATTCTTTCTACTGTTCCATGAGATTAAACCTGCCCTTAAGAGAGAATTGACCCAACACTTGATACCGCACGCAAAGCTTATGAGTCTGATCCTTATCTTTAGTTTCTTCCCCTGCTGATGCTTCAAAGCGAGAGTCCTCTGATTTTATTCCCTTAACCGCAGAGTCTGCCTTAACAGCTTCAAATCTTGGATACAAAACAATCCTTCCCGCGGAATATCTTCTTGCTGTAAATCAAATCATTAAATGAATACATCTTTCACGCATCCTAATAGAAATAATGAATTGACACACTCCTAAACTTTATGAATCGACAACTGAATAGAATCACCTTAACTTTACTGTCGAACAGAAGAATGCAAAAGCACCCCGACTTCTGATCCTGAGAAATCTTCTGCGGATTCTGGGCACAGCTTCTTACATGCGATAACACTGATTGACGAAAGTCTCCTGTCCTGGCAAAGCAACCCTTCAGATCACTTGCACTTGAGACCCTATACTGCCTGACTTGATACTTAATTAGGCGGCTACCATTGAGGTTACTAGTAGGGCGAAGTCGTGTCCTGTTACTCCAATTCCATATGTGTTGCTCTTTCTCCTGCTTGAAGAACACCTGATTGATAGTTTGGTTTGAAGCTTTAACACTTGATTCTCTCGTCGCCTTATGGATTCCGAAAATATAGACTTGTTATTGTCGAACAGGAAACTGGCTGTTATTTCTGTTTCTTTTAAGAGCCTATGATTCTTATTACCGCTACGTGGGTCTATGTCTATGTCTATACCCAAAACCCTTGTTTGCTTCTGGTGATCTATCCGTAGCTTAGGCTTCTTTTCTTCCCCCTAAATCAAGCTTGATCTGTTAGTTATTTGAATTTATTGATACCCAGACTCAGATTGAGCCTAACCAACCCCGGAACCGTGTTTTCCTAATGAAGTTAAGTGTTCTGTTCGCCCCTAGTACTTGTTTCATCCCGAGTTTGTGTTGTCGACGAAATGCAATGTGGGGAGAAGACGGAATTATAAACTGCTGGGGTCAAGTAGAAAGTAAGGGTAGGGTTAAGGGCACAGGAATACTTAATTTCAGAACTACGTTTAAGAGCCCTATACAACATTGCTAGCACATTCCTATTCTTATTCAACTCGTGTGATTCTTTTTTAGTGCTTGCCCACTTTCTTTGCCTAACTAGTAGTTGTCTGTTCCAGTTATTGCAGATGATCCTAAGCCCTGATCCAGGTGCTACAGAGATAAAATGGAATTCTGAATTTCCACTGAAAAGGATAGGCGAGGTCGGCTAAAGACGTAGAGTCCAGACAAGCTGATACACTCCAATCTTTTAGACTCGGTATTCCACTCTAACTCTCACAGTCAGTCTCAAGGGACAAGCGGAGCGTGACAAGCTACTACTACTGGACTTGCACCCGACCCTAACTCTATTAAAGCAGAGTTTCATTCTTACAATTGAGCACCCGGCTTTCGATCTTTCTCTTGTGAGGCCTGGACCTGGACCTAGACTTTGATCTTGCACCCCCAGTATAGAGACTTTCAAATAATACCCCGACCCGCCCCTGCTTTGGATTGTTCTGCTACTGTTCTGAGAGATTTTACCGCTTGCTTCGTTAACCTTTTAGTCCTTTAACGACACAGGCCAGGGTCAACTTCAATTGTTGGAAATCACTTATCTTGCTCCCCGAAAGGAAGTGTCAATGTATTTAAGCCTAGACACATGCCATTACCCGCCCCGAACCCAGACTTTATCACTAAACTTTTGATCACTCCACTTTCTGCTTATCCGCTTGCACTTGCTCTTGTTCTCGCTCCGGTGGGTTGGTATTCATTCAGAAATAGAATATCTTCGGCTTCTTAATAAGATGAAAGTAGAACTTCTGATTCTCTCTCTCGAGTCGGCAACAACAATAACTCCACTTTAGGAACCTTAACAAGCTACTCCAGATCCACTCCAGTTAGCTTAGCCTACTTAGTCAGTAACTCTCCACTCTACTCTCGTTAGCGCATCCCGAAAAGAACAAATAGGCGTATGCGCATTCCTCACTCGACTTGAAACTGCTTATTTTCTTGGTTACTTTCCTCTCTGCTGCTGGTGGTAAAATCAATAAAGAATACATAACGGCTATTTAATCAGCTCTAGTACTTTAAGGCTGAGAAGGAGCCGGTGGAGTCAGTTAATCTAATTAATCCTAGGTTTGGAGTCAGTTAATCTAATTAATCCTATAATAAGCATCAATCATCTTTCTGCTAAATATCCATTCTATATTTGAGCATGACCAAAGAAAGGTATTATCACAAGCTGGATTCGAACCAGCACCTCTGTTTGATGAATACAATCCCTGCAAACTTCCTTTTGTTCTGTGGTTACCCGGTTCACCTTTAAGCTACGTCCGGGGTCTATCGTATAGATCAACTAATGCCCCACCGCTTGCTTCCCATTAACAAAGAGGGAAAGTCAGACAGGAGGCCCACGGAATCAAATAGAAAATAATATGAAAAGTCAGGAAAGTAAGCTATTATATAAGTTGGGGCAAGATAGATAAATGGAATTCTTTGTTGCTTGTTCTGTGCGAGGCGGGCTCAAGTAAGCAGTATAGGTTGGCGCTAAGAGAGTTTTGTTCCTACTTTAGGACCCCAATCCAATAGTAGCCCTTTTTGCATCCTTATCAGTTTTCAATTCCAGTTTTGTTCTTTACCTTTGTAGTCTTGGAGTTGAGTTATTTGCTTGAACTTGGCAGGCTTTCCCTTGTAGAGTAGTGGTCAAAGTCGTCAATTGAAGCGAGTGCGTCGTGGAGAGTCAACAAATGGAAGACGGAAAACGAGAAAAGTAAAAGGCTGATCCCAAACTGAAGAATTAACCCCTGACACAGACCCGATACAAGAAATAGTAAATAAAGGTGCTGAAAGCGCCTAATTTGCATATTGTTTCATTTAGTTAGGAACCCTGCTTATTAAAGGACAGAGGGAGAGTTTAGTTAGAAGTAGCGCAACCGGGAATTGCACTTTTTGAGTGGAATCGACTCGCTAAGCAAAAGAAGGATTATAACCAGAAGAGCACGATATGAAGCTGTTTGTCTCGAAGAATCAACAATAAATAAGGGAGTTTAATATATATATATATAGATATGAAATAAGAATAACAGAGTTGGTGATGCAAGATAGTCCAATTTCCATTCAACAAGTACCGCGAACACTTCTCTTATTGGAGCGTAGGGCATCAATTCCATTTCCATTCATCATTCCGTTTGACTTTGACTTGGTGGCGGGCGGGTCTTAAAGTGGAGTTATCGTTTCAAGAGACAGATCTTAATCAGCAGTTTCATCAGCAGGATAAGAAGCGGGAAGTAAAGGAATTGAAAGTAAAGTTTATTGTGTGTTAGCGAAAGTGAGGGTTGCCCAAAGTGAATGTCGACGAGATCGGATGACGCAATTAAAGTGGAGGTCGGCAAAAGCCAATAAGATAGGGGTGTTGAATATAGAGATTTTTGTAATCAATTGGGCCTGGCGTTAAAGCTAGTGCGGTTGAGTTTCCAGTACCAGAAGCCGAATGCCCAGAGTCAGCATCAGCAGGATAAGAACCTGGGAAAGACTCCGCCCTTCCGCCCTTAGTGCCAATCTATACCTCTACAGCAACTACTGGATCTGCTCTAACAGCTGACCGACCCTAACAAGCTAGTAAGTCAACCTGCAACAAACAAGCAAGTCAGTCAACCTGCCGACCCGAGGTCACTTCATGAAACTACCCGACCCCTTAACTAGACAATAGGCACCCAAATTTTAACAAGCAAGTAGGGGGGACCCCCTAATTCTTTAATTCCTCAACTTCTTTCAAGACTAATTCCTATAGAAACACTAGCTATAGAAACACTAGCACAAACCCCTCCGCAATAAATAAATATATAATCAAGAAAGAAATAAACTAGAGAAAGAAGTATGGTAGATGAGCCTCATGCAGGTATCAAGCAACAGGAACAAGATTAAGATCTTTTAGGGGAGAAATAGAACACTTTGTTGAAAGATCATCAGCCGGGTTTATTTCGGAAACAACTATAAATCAGGTCTTTACAATAGAAGCAAGAGAAGTAGGGTTAAGGCACGGCCCCCAGCACTAACAAATCCTGTTTTTTGTATTCATAGCGTCAGTGGACAAGTAAAGTAACAACTACTAAAACCTTGGCCGTAGAGGCGAACACGGAACTGTATTGACTGGCAAGAATAGAGGGAATCCGGGGAGTCAGAAACCGAATAAGAGGACTTTTGCTCGGTCTTTACTTTATGCAGAGTTTTAGTACACCACCAGTCGGAAAGGGAGAAAGTAGCTAATTAGTTGAAACAGAAGAATCAGAGTGCTCCTCTTAGCCTAGGTATTCTGGAAGCAGGTAACCTCTGATGCTTAAAATACCGCTTTAGGAGAGAGATTGGAACAAGTTAGTAAGCAGCCCTTATGTTAATAGCGAGAGTAAGTAGTGAGTTTAGTCTTTACATGGATCCTTAGCTACCTTTTGCAAGATAAGAAGGATCATGATCCCTAAGCTGGAGAAAGTTGAGTTTATGAAGTCAAGGTAGAAGGAGGTTAAGGTAATTGGAAAAAGTCAACGGGGTCATAAGAGTCCCCTTCCGTTCGAGGTCTAGTGGGAGCGGGCTAGTTCATGTTCTTGTTTAAGTTCCTGTTTCAAGATCTGGATTTTAATAAGCTATAGTGTCTACAGGAAAAAGAAAAGACTCTAAAGATAGGTGTTAAAGCAGGGTTAAGGGGAGAATAGAATGGCCTATTAATGTTGAATCTACTAGCTTGTCAGCGCTTACTTCTCTTTTGGCACTGGGCAACAATAAAGTCATGGTGCTTGGTGGCCGACGACGAAGAAAGCACTTGAGGAGAGGAGAGGTGGGCAGGCAAGATAGAATGGATTATTGGCAATTTCTGTTGGACAGAAAGATGTACCTGATAGCAAGTAGCAAGTAGTTCTTAAAGTGGAACTCCTGCTTTTACTGGGGATCTTTTGAGTATCGGTTTTGACTTACGCCTACAGTATAGAAGTGTATAATAGGACCTGGTTCTATGTCCTGTGAACTGGCTTTGAAAGGTAAGAAGAAAGTCAAGGTACGCGCGGAGCTGTGTGAGGTTACTTTCCGAGGTTGACTAGACACCCATCCTCTTTTGCACTCAATGTAGAGAGAAGAAGAGGTTAACTACGGTGCTTGCCCCCTATTGGCTTAGTCTTAGTATGATAAGGACTTGTCCTAGTCGGTGAAGGTTATTGATTGGCTTGATTTACCTTTGTTGTAGGAAATATAAGTTAGCTAAGAAGCCGAAGATCATATAGCTCTCGAGGGCGAATGAAACCACTACAACTACTCGAGTAAAAGAATACAACTAGCTGCTTCCTTACTTGATCAAGCATCTTCCACTTCTAACTGAATTAGGCTCCCGAGCACATAGCAAGTAATAAATAAATCAGAACTCTAAAACACCCCCGTATATACAAGTTCACAGGACAATCAACTCTATCTCTACAACAAGGGAAGGAACCAGAAAGTAAGTAACCCAGCCTAGTACTTGTAAGTAAACTACCCTATCGCCCACTACAGGCTCTCCTCTCGCAACTAATACTGATGAAACAGGGGGTAAATGACTATAAGGGCCTAAACTCTGGCTCATATAACTCCATTTCTTTTATACCTTCATTCGGCTCATCTAGCTCTGGCAACTAAAGAAACAGTACCCTAGATTGCTGCTTCCTTTCTTCTTAACCGCTAGGGGGTCAATACTGTTATTGCTCCCCCATCTTCTACTTCTCCTCTGGCAACTGAGACTAGGGATTCCACTCGGCAATCAAATGCAGGACTTGAGCACAGAGGTTATCCAACTAACCCGGCAAGAGAAGAGACTTTTTAGACCATAATTGATCTACTTAAAAATGAATGATTTCTAATCCGTAGATGTTTTTCATGTGATTGTACAGATAGCTCATATCAACTCCTATAACTACTAATAGCTAATATCAACTCCAAACCCCATACCCTAAGTAATGAAATAGTTCCTTTTACGCCCCTATCTTGATGGTAGTGGTTGCCGAACACAGGACTTGGTCATAACAGGACAAGCCAATTCTGGAATCCTATATAAGCAGAAGATCTAATTAAGTAGGGGACATGCCGACTAAGTTTCTCTATTGACTACTTGCTTAACACAAGCACTCTTACCTCTCTCTCGCCTACCCAGTGCTATCTCTTGACTTAGTTGCTTGGCCAGAATCCTAACTTTGCGCTGCTGTCAACTAATACTGTTATTGCTCTTTACTACTATACCTGAATTCGGCTCCTCTCCTGTACTTCTGCTCTGTCAACTAACCAAGCTAAAGCATCTTCTGCACCCGACCGAGACTCAGGCTAGGGGCCAATACATAGAGAATTCCACCAGCCCACCCGAGTAAGTAAACCACCAGCTAAGCCAAGGCCTAGAACACAACTGGAATAATAAACAGCCAACCCGAAAGCTCCATCTTCGGTTTCTCCATCTTCTGCTGGAACTCTAAAAGCACCAGAACCCAAATATACTATATTCTTTACGGAAATTAAAGTACCTAGCAACAGGCATCTTAAGGAAAGAGCCCTTCTAGTAAGTGGTGAAGAAAACAAGTCATTCAAAAACTGACCCACGGAGCAAGCCCTACTCCCGGCGTATTGGAACTAGTAATTCCACAAGCCAAGCAGCTGGCAACTCCAATCTCTCCCCTATAGCTCTGTCAACTGGCTACTATTACAGTAGTAAACAAATACTTCTTGAAACAAGCAAGCCCAGTACAGTAGTAGTAGAATTCTTTGTGGACTCGTTCACCAAACACGGGAAATTGTAATTTCCATGAACCCAGCTAAGAAGCAAAACACCTTCGCTATCAAAAAACATGGGTTTTGGCGAGAGCGAGGTAAACTCTTAAACAGTCTTCGCGAACTCTGTCTTCTATCTATACCTATCACTTCATTCTTACTTGAAACGATAACTCCTATTTCTGCTATCTTATATAAGAGAACTGATTGAACTCCCCTTGATGACCTGACCCGATTGCTGCAGACTACTTTCTCACTGTAACTGGGGATGAACCTAGAAGTAAAACACCCGACCCGACCTCCAGAACTGCTTCCCTTTCTGCCCGACCTCTCCTCTTGCAAATACAGATCTTATATCTCGTTCACCCTTACTTACTCATACTGGTTACCTTGCCTGCCCACCTCTCTTTCTTTCTTCCCCGCTTCAAAGCCCAGCCCTGATATAGCTCCTGCGGATTGAGTTTCTGACCTTGGAGTTACTAATCCCTAGTTTTATCTGTAATCCTATAATAAGAGAATATATCATTTAGTAAGGTTTCCCATACTTAGTCAGTAGACAAACAGTAAGGAAAAGAACTATCCAAATATCTGTTATTATTAAAGATAGCGTTTAGAAAGATAGAAGTCCTGTGTCCGCCTGTTTTCGGGAGGTGCCTAAAGCAAGTAGTCCTGTTTTCTAGAGTATGATTTAGTTCCCGCTCCGTCAAGAACATCTCCATACCGACAAAGCCCCAATCAATCACTTGAACAGAAAAGAAAGATAAGAAGGACATTCTCCACTGGGTTATCCGACCTAAACTCCACTATCTTACACTTATGATCCTTATCTAGTTTATTATGTTGGGCCTGGACTGGCAAACTGGGTACTTTTGTGACCTAACAAGATGCCTAACTTCGGATTATCTCTAGCTCATCTACTTCTCCCCTGTAAAAGGAGTCTCCCTTACTTAGAGGAAACCCCTTTAAGTACTTGAAAAAGCCCCTTATAGTCCTAGAGCAAGAAAGATCAGAAGTACGGTTTTTGCCTCCCTTACTTTGATATAAGAATGGAATTTCCGCGGTTTCAAGATCTTACTTAGTTTCAAGAGAAAGAGAGGCCCGGATTACCCCATTCTATAATAAACTCCCTATTTGTCTTCTTTTTGAGTACGAAAGAATGATTAGGTCAGCATCCGCAAGTAGAGATCGGGCAAGCATCTCTGTCAGTTAAGGGAGTTCAGATAGCCGAAACGAAATCATACTTTATATATAGAGATATAGGGTGCGCCTATCTTATGAGAGTTTTCTTTGGTTTGAAACTATGCAGTGTTTAGGTACTACATTCTATCATATAAGGTGCATATTCTACAAGCACGGCAACAAGCATGGGCGGAGTCAAAAGTAATTCCAGTTTTCGGTGTTAGGGAAGGAAATTCCAAAGATATATGACGCAACAGAGAAGAGAGAATATTGAAATTCAGTGCTAAGGCGAGTTTACAGTGTTGCTGGTTCATAACTTCAAGTTTAGGATAGGTCGGCAAAAGAACCAGTAAAGGGAGAACAAGTTACTATTCACTTAGGATTCCGCGGTTATAGATTTGCTTTTAGTAATCTGTGGGGTAAGATAGAGATTCCATTCAAGTAGTTGCGCGGCAGGGCAGCTCCAGTTATGAGCAAGTAAAGTTGCCCACTACATATTCCTACTCCGGGTTGCCCACTCCATATTCCTACTCCTGATATATCTCCCTTACCTGCTCCCGCTTATGCTTCATGGTTAATGCACCTAAGAAGTATAAAGTATTGTTGTCGCGTATCTCCTTAAGTAAGTCTCTCGTTCCTTCAACACCCTCTCTTGAAACGGAAACGGATCTTTCCTAACCTTTACTTCCCGCTTAGGATCTTTATTCCACTCCCCAGATCTTGATGATTCCCCTCTTTAGAAAGCTTTTGATCTATATCTATTGCTCCAACGGATGCTTCTTCTCTAGTCGACAACAAACTCAGATTACTGCTGCGCTGCTGACATCTTTCATTCAAGTCACCTCACTGCCTGCTTGTTTGCTTGTTGAATGGAATTGCCTAGTACCGCTATATCTCCAGCACCTTAATTCTCTTTTGTATCATAATATTCTACAGGGGTGTCTCTAGTGTGAATGAAGCTTAGTTTTGTTACCGGATTCTATATATGTAGAATACCTTGACGCGTCAGGAGCTCAATAGGAGTTAGTACAAGTTTTAAACGAAACGAGTCCTTTCTTCGTCAAAGATACTCGTATTCTTTACTTAGCGCTTCATAAGCCCATAATCCTTAAAGGCAATCAATGGTGACGTGTGATAATGAAGTTCCAGAGGTGTGTAATTAGTTCACGACAGAGGAAGAGTCAAGAGATAGATGCTTCACACAAGAACCGACCGATACTTATTACCTACCTGGGGCAAGCCTTTACTATTCACAACATAATTGGAAAACGGGCTTTCAGCACCTTGCTTGTTCACTCCCTTTAAAGATAGCATACATAGCCTTTTTTTTTTCATCAGAAAGTAAGCTCTAAAGAAAGATGTCTTTGGCGCAAGTGCAAGTCCTAATTCTGTTGTCTTAGGATAGATAGAGAGAATCCGCTGTGCGAGGAAGGGAGAGTGTATTTATTGGCTCTAAGTCTGTTCACGGAGCGGTAACACCATCTATTATTGAAGACCCGAAAAGCACAGTAGGAAATTCATTTGTTGGACTGTTGTTATTACAATTCCTGGTTTCGGCAGACAAGTAACTACATGAGATAACTAAGCATCAATGCATTGTAAGGACAGTTGGAGAGTTTAGAGAAGTTTCTTCAGCTGTTAATGTAGAAAGTAGAAAGGAAGCGAGCAGGACATCAATCAATCAAGAAATAAGGGTTCTGCAAAAGCAAACTCACCGAGTAGTGGTCCCCAAGTCCCTAACACCTCTTGGCTCCAAATAGAACTCCCCGTTTCGTAAGCCTAAGTGCGTAAGCGAGTTCTTTCCGAGCAGTAGGGAGAGTAAGGCCAGTATAAAGTATAGTTGAAAGAAAGGATTGAAGATAACACTCATTCCTTACATACAAATAAAGACTTGTTTCGAAGGAAAAGAAGTTGACCTCTCTCCACGACAAAGACTAAAACGGAAACGGATCCATCAGGTAATTCGAACCTATACCTTCCGAGCACCCCAAGATATTATAGTTGCCAATAACCTTCTTTAGTCCCTAAACCAAACTCCACGGAACTTCCCGCTTCTAAGCCAATACAAGCACCAACCTAGACAACTTTAACACCCGACCCTAACTCTATTACAAGGGGAAAGCCCGACCTTTATTACACGTGCCTCCACTCAGGCTACAAATGCTGATGAAATTGGATCTAGTTAATTTAAGTAAGGTTGTCTTGTCTAGTCGTTGCTTGGCGGAGCCGGAGTTGGATGAGCTATAGTTTTTTAATGAAGCAAGTCAGAATGAAGTCAGTGGGTATGTATCACTTCTGAATTCAATTTCAAAGTCGTTCTTGTGAGCCTACCTTTAAGGATTGCTAGTATCAGTTTTAGAGGTATAGGAGTAATAGTAGCCGACCCCAGGACTCGTATGTGTTTGTGATCCAGAGGCGAGGCAAGAGATTCTATTCATTCAGATATTATATGGTATTTCGAGGACCTTATGTTATCTATACTTTTACTATATACTTAGTTTAGCTCCTGAAAACAGTGGAATCCCTAGTTTTATCTCTTTGCTACGAAAGAAGTTATTGTTTCTCTAAGTCATAGGGAGAAGTTATTGGTTGGCTTTCCCCTATAGAGGTTGGTGCTTGACTTTCATATTGATTGAATTCTATACCATCGCAAGTCCTTGCAACTACTACAGACGCAACTCAGGATAAGGAGTGTTAGGCCGAGTCCTTTCTTCGGGCGATAGGGAGTTTGCTTCAGCTAGAGCTAGATTCCATTATGTATTTGTTGACAAGGGATGAGCAACAAGTACACCACACCTGTTCGGGCAAGACTTAGTGCTAATGCGCCAGCTAAGGTGTTTGCCAGGTCTTCTATAAGATATAAGAAAGCAGGTAACTAACCATGCGCTCTTAAGTAACTAAAGATCAGTGTCGACGAGATCAGGATCATCGCAGAAGAATGCAAGTATACAAAAAGAATCCGCTGTTTCAAGGTGTGGTGTTGGTTACTTGTGTTGGTGACGAGCGGTTCAATTCAAAAAAGCCAACTAGGAGTTAGTGAGTTAGTGAGTGTCTTTTTTGTATCTCAGTAGCGGAGAATTGGGAATAGACCACGCCCTTACCCATTAGAAGAAAACTATGTGTGTAAATACTTCAGTCTCATCTATATGTAACTAAGTGAACCTCTTTCGCTGCTCACTTTAACTCGGGCACCTCTTACTCTAATCTTTAACTAGGGCACCCCTTACTCTAATACTGATCTCAACATCACTTTATTGGGATTTGTCCCTTCCACTACTTGGGTAAAGTATAAGTAACAGCTACGCCTTTCCTGGCTCTAAGGCTATCTTCTCCTTTCTTTGATTATAACTGTCCTTTATCTTACTCTTTGACTTATCCCTTAAATGCCACTACTATACTTATTACTTGTCTTGGCCGAGCACTCCCTTATATCAAATCGGTACTCTTGCCTCGGAGCCTAACACCCTAGACTTGCATTCTATTACTTATTATCGCCATTCTGACTTGAAAAAAAACCCCCGCTCCTGTCTACTACTACGGATGATAGGCTGTTACCACTCACTATGGCTTTAGCCTACCCTTTCTTCATCTAAGGCTCGCTCCTTGGTGGGGGCTTTTAAACTATTTCTCCCCACCTTAACTCTTTAACTCATGCCTAATAACCTGTATTTACGAGCCACCTTCTTTGAATTCCATTCCTTAACTCTAATAACTAGGGCTCTCGCTACAGCTTCTAAGACTAATGGCTATTGCTGTCAGGACTTCAGTTACTGCCTAACAGGCTTACCGGGGGGACTTTCTATAAATGGTAGTTGGCTTATCGGTCTATGAATGATACTGGAAATAAGTAATAAGTAATCAAACAGCACCTATAGACTCGAACAGTTACTCATGCTTTTAACTCTCTAGCTCCTGATCTCATATCTTGACTTTCCATAGAAGCACGAGATTCATAGCTGGCTCTCTCGCTTCTAATTCTTAGTATGTCTCTCCCGTCTTTAAGGCTGCCTTTCCTTAGATTCTATTCTTTTATTTCACCGTTGATCCGGACCTTTGCTTTATTGTATTGTATCTTAGCCTACATCTCCTGTTTATGGGTCTGTGGCTACTTCCTGGCATCCTTGCTTCTTGGGGGGAACTTCTAAAAGCCGGTACTATTGCTTCTCATAATGCAACTAAAACAGGAAAGATTTATACAACAGGGGTTAACCTACTAAGGAATGGAACTCCTAGCTATAAGCCCTGATCCTTCTATCTTATTCCCGGACTTATTAGTGGGAGCCTCCCTTTCATGCCTTTCAGCCCTTATTTATGGTTTGAGCCTCCCAACAGTTACTCTTGGTCTGTAATTCCTTTATTGACGTCTGTCACTGCTTACTTGCATTCCGATACTAATGCTACCAAGACTTATCTCACTAACAGGGGAATACAACAACTACAGAAAAGGTTGAAACCACTGCATACAAGAAAGCCACTATCGCCTCTAATACTTTAACTGGAAACTTTGCCCCTTTAGCTACTTGCTTTCAAACTTGATCTCTTTTCTTTCAAACTGAAACTCCTGTTACGGGGTTAGCTTCCAACTGGCACTGCTCGGACTTTGATTCTTATGTTCCTATTGGAATATTTCTTGTCTTTGAGTCCACCACGCCCTTTTGGATTCCCTTTTCTTTTCTGGTGTTTATTCCTCTTATATGCCCCTTGCTTGCTTCTTTTACTCTTATACTCTATTAATAATAAGAATAACTCTATTAATAATAAGAATAACAGGTGTAGGTATTCAATCTTGCGGTTAGTAACCCTGACTCTCTACTTTAGCTCTTAGACTCTATCTTAAGTCTCCCTATTCCAGCTATAGGTCTGACCTTCTATGCTTTGAAACCTAACTCTCTGGACTGAAAGCCTTGCTATACTGTCTATTAGTCTGTTCCTCCTTGCTATGAACCTGTCCTTCCTTGGTTGTGTTCTTACTATTCCTTCTTTGATTCTGACTTGCTTTAACTCTTTTACTCTTTATACTATCTTTTATGGTTCCCTCTAAGGATTAGGCTCCTTACTGACTTTCAGGCTTCTGAGCTTAAGTATACAACTACTTCATCCAAATCTTATTCCTATGCTAATAATAATTTACCTAAGTAGTCAAAGAAGCAATACAAGAATAAAGAATTGAGAGAACCCCCCATACACAAGAGAAGAATGGACCTACTACTGGAAAGAGTTAAACAAGAGATAAGCCAGCGCATCTATTTACTCACTATAAGAATTGAACCTAGGCTGATAGACTAAACTCGGAACTCGGAATTTAACTATTATAGAGGAGCGAAACTCAAAAACAAATTAGGGACCCCGCAAAGCTAGGAGAGAATCCAACTAAACTGTAAGAGAATGAAACATCGCACCAAAACTAAGAGAATGCACAAGGACGGAAAAAAATGAACTGGAATTGAATTAAGCAGTAGCAGAACGAACTAGCACCCCGGCAGCTTCAACTAACCGGCAGCTTAAACTAACAAGTCATATAATTCCTCCTTCTTGCCCAACCCTATCTACCTACACCCTCAACTTTAATTCCGTGCTTCACCTTGGAGTCTGCCACTACGACTTCTAATACCAACACGCCACTAAGAATTGAGCTACTGAATATAAGATTTAATCACCCACTTGATAAGAATTGAACTTTAGGGGAATAAAGAGTAAAGGTATCCCCAGTGCATTAAGATTCAGAGTTCAAGAGTGGCGGCGAACTTCTCGTTTTTAGTTTGAGAATAAAAGTAAAGGTAGTAATAACCTATAGCCAGGAAAGTCGGGCTCCGGATCGTTAGTTAAAGCCTAAAAGCTGCGATTCCATTCTCGTATGAACCCCCAGTCCCTACTACTTACAATACCGAAACAGGAGCACGGGCCTTACTTGTTTGACTCTCCATATGATCTACCCTTCTCTTATTCTGAAACTAATGTCCTCAAACCTTGCTTCACTGCCTATGAGCTTGTCCGCTCTCCCCGCCTCACCATGATGCTTGGTCTAAATAATTTGCTACCTTACCTAATACTTAAAGAGGTGTCTCAATGTTGACCGAAGAATGTTTTTGTTGTCCGATCACCCTGCAATGCACGAGTGAATGAGCGCGCCTAACCTTCTATGCACGAACCATCGATGCACGACCGAAGTATCATGCCATACCATCTCATACCATAGTACACATACTATATCATACCATATCATGCCATACCATATCATGCCATACCATATCATGCCATACTAGGGAGCGATGTATCCCGTTTAATTGAATGAGCGAGGCGAGGTACATTGATGCCTGGGTGAATGATCCGCGTAGTACGTTGTTTCGGCTAGACCAAGCAATACCTTTGTTTCGCCCGGCCCGAGGAATCAATGTTGTTTTGCCCAAGACCTTCGTTGTCCTGTCCCCCGGCCCATCGACCTGTTTACCGCTAGGTAAGTTGCCCGGCCCCAAGAACTGTTGCTTGCCCGGCCCTTCGAACGTCTGATTACCCTTCGATGCACGACCGAACCAACAATGCACGAGTGCCTGGGATATCATAGACTAATAGACGATACTAAAGGAATGAGCGGACCAAACAGCTTTATTGATTAAAGAAAGACATCATTCATGGACAACGCGTTTGCTTGTGCTCGCGGGGCGAGGTGATCCGACCCTTAGCTTATTATTAGTACTAATTAAAGTAAGCCATCCTATGTACGCGCAACACCATTATCATGACTATACAATGTCTCCTGTATTCTTCATTACATTCTTATTAACACTTGTTTAGCTCTTTGGCTCTTCTCCTCCTCAGCTACATTCTTTCACTACCAACTTTCATTATGTTAGCTACTTGATCCGGGTCCTTGCTTATTGGGTTTACTCTCCCCTGCCACCATACTATCAAGCCTATATTGATTTTATTTCTTTCTTTTGTGCATTCTTTTATTGTATTTACTATTTTACTTATTAGTTGAGTTCTCTTCTGTATTTGTATTGTGATCCTGTTCTTATTGTCTGCTTGCGTTCGTTTCAATTCTGCTTTTACCAAGAAATTGATTGGTGTAAATGTAACTAAAGCATAACGTTCCTAGGGTTATAATAAGAGAATAGATGAGTGACAAAGCACATTAGAAATTCTACTCAAATGTAAGAATAAGAGTGATATAAAGTATAGTAAGAGTGATAAACGAACAAGACAGCCTTAAAAGAAAGGTGGACTAAGAGAAGGAAATGGTATACTAAAACTATCAAGTAAGAATCCAAGCAAAGAACATCCGGGTTAGAGCCTGTATTATAAGAATTTTAGCTAGCATATAGTAATGAGGGCGCCTAGAGAATATGAGTGAATACAATATAGAAGTGGTTAATACAATATGGAAGTGGTTAAGTCAATACAATAGAAGTCTAAGTAGTAGGTACATTCTTTCAAGTATTGGGTTAAGTCTTGTTTACAGTGATTTCAATTTAATAGTGAGTTTAAGAATAAGATAAAGCAGCATCAGATCAGTTTTATTTGAAGAGTGGAACAAGTAAGTCCTTGAATGATAGAAAGGAGTCTAGGCCAGATCTCTAGAGAAAACTAAAGAGTGCCCCGATAGGATAGGCTGGATAGGAGAAAGGATAGTCAGAACAGGGTGAGGGAGTGGCAAGGCCAATAGACGATATAGATAGACCAAGGTAGTAAGGATCAAAGAGGTCAGTGCCAGGCTCAGAAATGTGTAAGTAAAGCCAGGGTTGAGGTAGGCAAGGGGACAAGCGACTTAAGACTAGTCAAGTAACGGACCGGGTTAGTAATAAGAATTCATAGGACAAGTTAGTATAAGTCATAGGGATAGTATAAGATAAATATCAGAATTGGAATAAGGTACGATCTAGTATATGTATTGGTATGATCTAGCGCTGTAATAGTAAGATGAGATAGTGATAGAATAGGGTACGGCCCATCGAATAAGAATGGAATGAATAAGGTACAGTACAAGAATCCAACTAATAAAGTAATAATGGAACATCACGGCAATAAAGATAATCATTAATGGTAGGGGTGTAATAGAAGATGTCACTAGCCAAACCGGAGTTAGGAGTTAAGGTGTTAAATACAATAGGGTAAGTGGGAAAGCAAGTCAGTATATTCAAAAGGGTATATAAGAATTAGATAAGTCCCCAGTAGGATAGATCTAGCGCATCTAGTATAAGAGAAGCATTAAATAACCTAGTAATCAATAAGAGAGGTAGGCTAGGAAAACTTTGAATTGAACTTTTGCCCATAGTCAAAGAATTAATGGAACTAGTGGAATCACTTGCAGACGACAATGTGCTTGCAGCATACTTTTTACAGCTGAGCTTCTTCTTGTTTGAAGACGAACGGAATCTTATCTGGTCGACTTCCTACTTGCAGACTTAGAGACATAAGGTTGCTTTTACTTATGCTTCAAAACAAACTACTTTCTCTTTCAAGGAAATGAATAGGGTACGCTGATAGCGCATATAGACTAACAAGTAAAGATTGAGTATTGGCCCTAGAGCGCATATATAGGGATGGATTATATCCTATTTTGAAGCAAGAACAAAAGTACTCTTGAATTGAGTTGAGGCGCTGGTTGGTTACCCACTTATTCTATCATGCCTAGCTCCATCCTCTGATTATGGTTCCGTAACAGTTGTTTTATTCTTTTTTAGAGGAATGAGCGAGATCCGATAGAACTGGGGCAGCAGACTTCACTCCATCTTGCTTAGCTCTTGTATACTTGTTATCCTATACCGCCAAGCGTATACTAAAAATAGGGATAGTTGCCCTCAGCTAGTTTCATTCTGATATGAGCCTTGGTTGGTGCAACTCTTTACTTCAGTACTTATGGTCATAGTTTGGTTCCATTCTTCACTTCAATACCAGAGGATAGGTAAGTAAACTCTATTCTGTAATTCCTACTTATGGACTACTTAGTTCAATTCTGAGTCTTATACTTCTACTAGGTGCAACTCAGTACTTCTGGACCACTACATTAAAGGGGAAAGGAAAGCCAAGCACCAACCTATACTGAACTTCACTTACTCAAATGCTACAGCAATGGATTGCACTCTTTCTTTAGTGTTAGGTAGTGTTTTTACTATACTTAATGGACAAATTGGATAGCTCAATTCTCTTCTTTCAGCTCGAGTCCTATAATTCTAATAACCAAATCAAAGGCATTGCTTTCCTTACTCCAAAGCTCATGGGCGCCTAATTCACTTTGACTTTATACCCTTGCTTCTGA
This sequence comes from Musa schizocarpa, assembly GCA_900464855.2. Taxonomy (NCBI): domain Eukaryota; kingdom Viridiplantae; phylum Streptophyta; class Magnoliopsida; order Zingiberales; family Musaceae; genus Musa; species Musa schizocarpa. The sequence continues at coordinate 164,520 of LR890030.1, forward strand.
TGCTGACTCATTGCTTGTTCTTGTTCCTCTTGTTCTTACACCGCTACTTGTTGAATAAAATATGCACAGCAACTAAAATCAGAAAGGGTAAGTTGACTCCTTGACTCCTTTGCGGGCTATAGGAAGGGTAGCACAGTCTTGCTTGGTTGTATTGGGATAGACATAACCTTTTCTCTTACAGCAGGAGCATACCCAGCTAGTCAACGATTAGCAGCTTAAAATCTAACAACCGTGTGTGAGCACCCTCGAAAGAAAGATCGAATTGAACTCACTGCCTAACAAAATAAATGATAAAAGAATGATACTTTTATACATGAGGTAACCTTACTTCTTTGCTTACTCTACTACTTGTTTGCTTGTAGCTCCGTTAGCTAGTGCCTAAGCGTAAGCGCCCAGCCCTTTTACTTGGCTTGATCTTAGTAGTCGAGCTGTTAACTCCTGACTTCAAGTTTACAGTTCAATTGATCCGCGCGTCAAGAGAAATATTGAATAATTATTTAACTTTGAAGCAAGGTGAATTGGATAATTGCCAGTTCTGTTCCAGTTTCATCGTGAAGAGAAGAAGATCAGACTGCCCTCACTCGACTTAGAGCTAGAAATCAAGGACTTGGTAATAACAACCCGGAACTGGCCATTCTGTAGCGGACGACTTCACCGTTAAATCCTCTCCTCGCTTTCCACTTATCCTTTCTACTCAAACTACGGATTCTACTGATCTTGTTTCCTCACCTGATCTTTATTATTCTTTTTCCTTGAACTATACTGGAATTGCAGCAGACAAGCGGTACTCTGACTTTGGATGCTGAACTGCTCCGGGGGGCTAATCTACTTATTGCCTTAAGCGCTGCTTAGGAACGTTGCTTGTTAGCTTGTTTATTCCCTCTTGAATTAAATACTGAGAGTCGCCCTAGAAGTTAAAGTTGTAACCCATCGTGGCCACTACTTAAGTACCAAACCTTTTAGCGATGGGGCCAAGGTTAAGATAGTCTGCCCTATAAGTGGTGAGTTACTGAAGCCGAAGAAGAATCCCCATCTTCTGTAAGAGGTATAAGGTTCAATCATGCTATACCAAGTTATCGAGTGGAGGTCGGGGAATCTCATAATACCGGTACTTGTTATAGTGCTTGTGTCTATAAGTAATACAGTAACGTTTGAGCAAGGATCTCTATAGATCCATCGAAGGTGAAAGATAAAACAGGCCTAATAAAGCTTAGTCAAACCGTACATTGGGCGAGTTTTCTACTATAAAGGTTACTCTGCTAGCCAAACTATACGGATTATAAGACCAAATTCAATTTCTCTTTCTGGTGGGCGAAGGAAGACCTTACTTCCAGAGTTCAAGTCAAGTTCCTACAAAGGCAGATTCATTAGTTCGATTTATTATGATTATTCCAGAATGGTTGACCCTGTTGGGAGTGGACGAATAGATTTGTTGGGAGTGGACGAATAGATCCCTGCTTCGTAACTGTGTTAGCCCTGGGATTACTATCCTTTTTGGACCTCCTAAAACTACGTCGTTAAGAGGATGCTTCTACTTGAGTTAGCTTGTACCCTGATTGATGCGGTCTCGCCGGGCATTGAATTGGAACAAGTTACCCGTTAGATCTACTATCTCCTGCTTTTCAAGTGAATTGAACCGTTAGGGGAATGTTAGATAGACGTGAATGACTTAAGGCAGGATCCGCCCTGAAAACAGATGTTCCAGAATAAACGACCCTTGAAAATATGAAATCAAGATGCGGAGCGATGAATTACTTTCTGCAGCAAGATTAGGAGCGGTAGGGGTATTTCCCTTTGGCTTTTGCTCTTCCTTTTCATTGCTTTACCTAAATAAGGTGAGGGGTTGGGTTCTTGTCTAGGTTATGATCGCCGAATCCGATGCTCCATGACGTTTTTTGTTCAAGTCCAGTTAGAGGTAAGCTTCTGAATGCCTTAGCAGCAATAGGGTAAGCTTTTGAATGCCTTAGCAGGGTAAAGCTTCTGAATGCCTTAGCAGCCGTAGCTCTGTCTTTAAAGGTAGTTTACGTTTTAGAGCTATGCTTTGTAAGGCCTATGTTTTTTAGGGCACAGTGTTTTAAGTTAGCAATAATAGAATTAGCTTTAAGGAGCCCGGGTTAGCGCCCCTGGGAAGTCAGGCCTATAGACAGGAGATACGGGCTAAGAGCGGGTAAAGCGAGGGTCGAGGTCAGGATCGGAAGAGCCATACAAAATTGTTAGGTCTCCCAGAGGAGCGGAAGGATTAAATGCGCGGGCAAGGCTATGGGGGTTCACTCACCTTTCTTTACGGTAGGGGTTAAAGGTCTTGTTAGCACTAGGTGTATTCTGTATTCCTTTATAGGTTGATCGGAAATAGATCATGTAACTAAGAGAGCTTATAATGCATTTAAAGCCTACACCTGAACACCTTAAGCATAGAGCACCAACAACTAAGAGAATGAAAGGACGGGGACCAATTAAGGGATGAAACAGGAACAGGCCAGGAAGACTGCCGCGTAACACGAACACAGGACTTGTTTATAACTTGTTAATGACTACCTATTTGTCCCACTGACGCACAACGGCGTAGCCGTTGCTTGTCTATCCGTTACTTGGGGCCGGTATGAAACTCATAAACTACCTGGCTTTTAACTAGAACTCCCGGCTCATCTAACTCAGGCTACTCATTTGGAATTCTTATTTATTGCTCTAGTAGTTGCTAAGTAGTTAGTAGTTGCTAAGTAGTAGCTTGGCCCTTTACTCACTAGTTTAAGTCTGAGTTTAGTCAGCTCCCTTCAATAATACATGTCGGTGTTACTGACTAGCTACCTGGTAGAACTTTCAAGGCTTGGTAGCACTGGTGTAAGTCTGAGTTGAACTAGTTCCATTCTTACCTCCGCTCCCCACTTGTCCATTCCGAGTCGAATTATGCTAAGGGGTGCAATTCCTCCATGCCGTATTCATAGGCTTAGTTCTACCCCCGCTCCCTTCCTAGGCAACAGTACTTTTCATCACTTGTTGAGTTCTGAGCCCTTATAGTAAGTTGGTAAGCAGTTAGAACAGAGTTAGTAAGTTGGTAAGCAGTTAGAACAGAGCTTAAGTGACAAAGCGGGAAGTCAACTAGGTTAGTAGAAGATGTACTAATTGTGGTAACTAAGATAAGAATAAATAGGAGTAGTTTGAGCCTGAATATACCTAGCATTAGCCTGTAACACCTTAGGTCTTGAGGCGTGGGGGGTGGTTCTGGAATCTCCTACCGACTTCTTAAAGTTAGTATCAATGGTTTGATTCTGAGGAGCACCAAAAGCAGTCTGGTCAGTACCGGTTGGAGCCTGCAACTCCGACAGTTGCTTCAGAGAGGGAGAACACCGTATCAGGCTTTCACTCTTCTACATCAGTCTGATTGGTATTGGTTCTATCCCTTATCTACCCAGCATCAGCCTTAGTTTTATTTCGGGTTCTGTGACTGCTGATTGGTAGGCTTACTTCTGAGTGCAATTCTTGTTGACACTACCTTGAGTCTTGTGTAGTTACTGTACTAAGCCTGCAAGTGTTGGAGTTCATACAGGTTGGGCACAGTTTTTTTCTTTAACTCCCTCGTTGAAGGCTTGGTAGTTGTGGTTTGAGTCCGATACTCCTTAGGGCTGGCTGAGTAAGAGGAGTCTCCTCCGAGCCTACCCGGTATCAGTCTTAAGCACTAGCATCTGTTACTAGACACCATCAGTCCGATACCCCTCAGCTCTATTCTCATACATACTCGTTCCATTCTGATCGGTGTGGGTTGAAGGCTTAGTGGCATGGGTTCCATTCCGCTCCGTGTTAGTTTCAGGCACCAAGTAACTACTAAGGTAGGAGCTTTTGGATCTAGTTGAAGTCTTGATAGTCGGGGAGGTTGGTTATTGCACTCCCCCTGTTTGGTTCTTAGTAGCTGTTGTCTCGGTCTGTAACTCCCTAGGTTGATTCTTGAACTGCCTTGGCGCATTCTCAGTGGCATTGGTACTAGACCTTAGCTACCGGTATCAGCCTTGTTGGTACTGCTTTCAGTCTGTAACTCTTAAAACATAAGCTTAAATTGCTTTTGGTCTGTCACTCCCTTGTTTGGGTCTTGCTGACACTAGTATCAGGCTTGGATTGTTAACAAGGGTTCTGGTTTTTTTTGCCTCGGTCCTGTTAGCAGTGGTGAAGCCTGTAACTCGGGTCGTATAGCCTGTTGGGGCGGAGAAGGGG
>LR890030.1:168732-291798 GCA_900464855.2 Musa schizocarpa
AAGAGCCATACAAAATTGTTAGGTCTCCCAGAGGAGCGGAAGGATTAAATGCGCGGGCAAGGCTATGGGGGTTCACTCACCTTTCTTTACGGTAGGGGTTAAAGGTCTTGTTAGCACTAGGTGTATTCTGTATTCCTTTATAGGTTGATCGGAAATAGATCATGTAACTAAGAGAGCTTATAATGCATTTAAAGCCTACACCTGAACACCTTAAGCATAGAGCACCAACAACTAAGAGAATGAAAGGACGGGGACCAATTAAGGGATGAAACAGGAACAGGCCAGGAAGACTGCCGCGTAACACGAACACAGGACTTGTTTATAACTTGTTAATGACTACCTATTTGTCCCACTGACGCACAACGGCGTAGCCGTTGCTTGTCTATCCGTTACTTGGGGCCGGTATGAAACTCATAAACTACCTGGCTTTTAACTAGAACTCCCGGCTCATCTAACTCAGGCTACTCATTTGGAATTCTTATTTATTGCTCTAGTAGTTGCTAAGTAGTTAGTAGTTGCTAAGTAGTAGCTTGGCCCTTTACTCACTAGTTTAAGTCTGAGTTTAGTCAGCTCCCTTCAATAATACATGTCGGTGTTACTGACTAGCTACCTGGTAGAACTTTCAAGGCTTGGTAGCACTGGTGTAAGTCTGAGTTGAACTAGTTCCATTCTTACCTCCGCTCCCCACTTGTCCATTCCGAGTCGAATTATGCTAAGGGGTGCAATTCCTCCATGCCGTATTCATAGGCTTAGTTCTACCCCCGCTCCCTTCCTAGGCAACAGTACTTTTCATCACTTGTTGAGTTCTGAGCCCTTATAGTAAGTTGGTAAGCAGTTAGAACAGAGTTAGTAAGTTGGTAAGCAGTTAGAACAGAGCTTAAGTGACAAAGCGGGAAGTCAACTAGGTTAGTAGAAGATGTACTAATTGTGGTAACTAAGATAAGAATAAATAGGAGTAGTTTGAGCCTGAATATACCTAGCATTAGCCTGTAACACCTTAGGTCTTGAGGCGTGGGGGGTGGTTCTGGAATCTCCTACCGACTTCTTAAAGTTAGTATCAATGGTTTGATTCTGAGGAGCACCAAAAGCAGTCTGGTCAGTACCGGTTGGAGCCTGCAACTCCGACAGTTGCTTCAGAGAGGGAGAACACCGTATCAGGCTTTCACTCTTCTACATCAGTCTGATTGGTATTGGTTCTATCCCTTATCTACCCAGCATCAGCCTTAGTTTTATTTCGGGTTCTGTGACTGCTGATTGGTAGGCTTACTTCTGAGTGCAATTCTTGTTGACACTACCTTGAGTCTTGTGTAGTTACTGTACTAAGCCTGCAAGTGTTGGAGTTCATACAGGTTGGGCACAGTTTTTTTCTTTAACTCCCTCGTTGAAGGCTTGGTAGTTGTGGTTTGAGTCCGATACTCCTTAGGGCTGGCTGAGTAAGAGGAGTCTCCTCCGAGCCTACCCGGTATCAGTCTTAAGCACTAGCATCTGTTACTAGACACCATCAGTCCGATACCCCTCAGCTCTATTCTCATACATACTCGTTCCATTCTGATCGGTGTGGGTTGAAGGCTTAGTGGCATGGGTTCCATTCCGCTCCGTGTTAGTTTCAGGCACCAAGTAACTACTAAGGTAGGAGCTTTTGGATCTAGTTGAAGTCTTGATAGTCGGGGAGGTTGGTTATTGCACTCCCCTGTTTGGTTCTTAGTAGCTGTTGTCTCGGTCTGTAACTCCCTAGGTTGATTCTTGAACTGCCTTGGCGCATTCTCAGTGGCATTGGTACTAGACCTTAGCTACCGGTATCAGCCTTGTTGGTACTGCTTTCAGTCTGTAACTCTTAAAACATAAGCTTAAATTGCTTTTGGTCTGTCACTCCCTTGTTTGGGTCTTGCTGACACTAGTATCAGGCTTGGATTGTTAACAAGGGTTCTGGTTTTTTTGGTGCCTCGGTCCTGTTAGCAGTGAGTGAAGCCTGTAACTCGGGTCGTATAGCCTGTTGGGGCGGAGAAGGGGACACATTCTGAGTGGTACCGGGTGAAGTCTTGATGTTAGTGCTATCAGGTTCGCTGTCACTGGTTTTAGCCTTAGTCTGTAGGGGGTTATAGCCTTAGATTGCGTTGGGGTCTGCCGACTGAAGCTATAGTCTCAGTCTGAGCGGACAGTAGTGTCGTCAAGCCTTAGATGCTGTTGTCTTAGTCCTGTTAGCACAGTGGTTTCAGGCTTGGATTCATTGGTTGGAGACCTTAGCTACCCGGCTGCATTCTTTTGAGTGGTATTGTTGGCTTTCCAAGGCCCCCCCTAGGGGTTAAGTCTCGTAAGTAGCAGCTCCATTCTTGTTAGTTGCAATTAAAGTACTTATTTCAAGCTACCATGTTAGAAACAGTAGTGAAGCCTGTGTTCTGTGGTTAAGTCTCTTAGTGCACTGTTGAGTTTTGAGTATATACCTTTTTGTCCATTCTTTGACTAATGAGTTGTTCATTCTGTCTACAGAGAGTGTCGGTGCTCTAGTAGTTTAATCCAATTCCGGGTAGAGGTGTCGGTGCTGTAACTCCAATCCGTTGCTTGTCAAGTGCAATTCCTATGGATGAGGTGAAGTCCTATTGATGAGGTGAAGTCGTTAGTGGGCCTACTTAATCTTAGTTCTGTATGTATTCTGAGTTAAAGTATTATAGCTCCATATTTGTATTGGTAGCGGAACCCCGTTCTCTAGTTAGTCGTTTAGTTCCTTTTTTTTCGTAGGGGTATGGTTAGTGGGGCAGGTCTTATAAGCACTATTACAAGTCCGAGAAGCACTGGTTGATTTCCTTATTCTAAGAAGAACAATGTTTGGAAGCACTAATTCTGTTCTATTGGTACAGTGCTACAGAACAAAAGCTAGCAGTATAAATGTAGCTAACAGGCGTAGGGCTGATAAACCGGAGATATAAGACTGAGCCCGTTAAGTTTCAGAAAGAGAAGCAGGACAGTTAGAATCAAAGGCGGTGAAGCAAGACCCGAGGTTAGTAGTAAAGGCGGATTTCAGTGTTTTGCGCCTATCCCTATATAGAGCGGTAAGAGAGATATTCCATTCCAGTAGTTGGCGATAAGGGAGAAAGATATGAATTGCCAGTTAGTAGGAGCAGGTCACTTTTCTAAATCCAATATGCATTTGTCGAACCAATAGGTACCTAACAAAATTATGCCTATTTTCTTAGTTGACCCTGACCCCCTTATATACAAGTTCACATGACTCCCAGTATCTTTGGGTGCTTCTGAAAGGATAGTTTTCTCCTACTAAGAAGAAGAGGTGAATACCTGCTCTAGTACCATACCCAGTCCAATAAGGAAAGCAAAAACAGTACTTCCTCTCCATCGCCAATCAAGTATAGAGTTTTTTTGGCAGATTTCAGAATTAAATTGAGTCTATTGAGTACCAAACAAGCAGAGCGTGACAAGCAATTACTATGAGTTACCTGCTCCTATCTTATTGGGTTAGTTACCCTCTTATAGAATACCAAGCAAATGATTCTGTTTCTTCTAGAAGACCCCTATAGTTCCAGGATTCTGATTCTCCCGCTGATGACTTGAGAACTGATCCTTATCATATTATTAGTATTATAGTATAAGTAGGAGTAATGAAACTTAACTACTCTACCGGTTCAACTTAACTACTCTACTGGTTCAACTTAACTACTCTACTGGTTGGCTCTTACCTTTGCCACACTTAATCATTTCCCCGACCTTTATTACACGTGCCTCAACTCGTCAACTCGGTATTCCACTCTAACGGGAACTGGAACAGGGCTCTAATCCACCTCTGTAAACTAACTACTACTGACCAATAAAGAGCTCCCAAAAACAGGAATTGTAATAACAACAAATAAATATACTATATTCAAGTTTATTATTGTAGCAAACACAACTTTAGCTACACTTACTCCGTTACTTTTGGAGTCAACAACTCCCTTATTGTTTGCTGCTGACAAGCTATACGATGAAACTGGAATAGGCAATTATCCCCTTAACCCTGCTTTACAACCTATCTTTAGAGTCTTATCCTTTTCCTGGAGACACTACAGCTTCTTCCGATTCTTATTACTCTTTAAATTCTGATTCTACTGTTCCTTATTCTTCTCTGGTCGACAACACCCTTATTTTCTAGGGCTTTTGATCGCTAATAACTCGCGTTATAAACTGGCTAAAACTCTTATGATGTATAAGATGAAACTCTCACTAGTCGGCGAACAGAAAGAACAAGTATACAAAACCAGACCTGAATCTTATGCTTACAGCTTCCAGACTCCTCACTCCTGGTATACAAAACCAGACCTGAATCTTATGCTTACAGCTTCCAGACTCCTCACTCCTGACTCACTTAGTGGTACCCTAACTATCAACTCCGCCCCTGTCTTAATGATAATAAGTATAATTTATAGTAAACCGAACTCCTAAACGGACTAAGCTCACTTACGCGCTTTCCTTGCTTCTTTCTTATGCCCCAAAGACTTTCATTTCTTATGAATCCATCTCGCATCGCATATAATCTATTTTATCTTATAACTGGCAAACAGCAATTTTCTCTTATAACAAGGCAAACAGGAATCTTTCGTTCGCTTCGTATAATGTAAGGGCAGGAGAGAGCGGATCTTTCAATATGAAGTCGTCAACTGGAACGGAAGGAGACTCAACTCAAGCTCACACCCAAGGAGAACTGTATTAAGTACCACCGTAAAGTCAAAGCCAGTAATAGCTGAAGATGAAGATCTATCTTCTGTACGATACTCCACTAGTTCTTTAGCACAGCTAGCTTCTTTCTACATGACTTTCAACAGCTTACTTACTATTACTTTCAACAGCTTACTTACTTATTTACCTCACAGCTTACTTACTTACTTATTCCCTTACAGCTTACTCTGAGCCTTATCTTTATTCTATTCCTGATCAAACTTAGGATCCAGCTTATGATGCATATGTAGCTTCCTTTTTTCACTTCTGATGATCTTGAAACAGAAACGATTCTTGGCTTCTATCTACAACAATACTTGCACCCGAAACTGAAGTGGAAGAACATCTTGCAGCTCACTTTGGCACAGCTTACTTACTTTTATACTTAATAGCTATGGCTTCTTCTCAAACAGCCGAATCTCTCTCTTTTTATATAACCTTGATGAGAACGGGCCAAGCGTATACTACAGTGTAGCTAAGAGTTATGAGCAAGGCTTTCACACCATCTTGAGAGTTCCCCGATTAGAAATAATTGCTTGTCTCTTCTACTTAGCAGTTTCATTAGTACTTATTCTCCTTTAGCAGTTCAATTCTGAGTTTTTATATGACAGTGGTATACTCTAAGGAGCACTAGTTTTGGCCAATTCTATCATACGGGTGTATCGGGGAACAATCACATCCCTAGAGGGTAACAAGACGTATTTTGTTTCCTCAGAGCCTTTCACTTTGCTTGGAGTTTAGTTGCGCTAACTTAGTTTCAATTTCATGTTTATGTTTCAATGCGAGTGGAGCTACTTTATTCCATTCTAACTTTAGAGGATAGGCGGGTTAGATGCAATTAATTATGAGTTTTCCTAGGCGTGTAAGGTAAGGAGTTGACTATTGAAATGCATTAGTTGCGCTCAATATCTTCCATTCCTTATTAGTTGGTCCAGATTCCAGTGTAGTTCCGGTTACAGTTTCATAATGATTTTACTTCGGATCAAGACTAAGTGAAGAGTTTACAGTGACAAGTTCCATTGATATGCGCTAACGAAGCTCCATGAATAAGAGAAATAAGGGAACAAGTCTGTTTCACAATATCAGAATTTGGGTAAGCCCTTGTAGTTGTAGTGCGATAGCGAGAAACAGTAGAATCTTGAAGCTGTTAGGATGCTGGCGCTTTCGGGTTGGGTGCTTTTAAGGACTAGAAATAAGCCTTCTTGCCTTCACCGACCTTATCTTCTGAAGTGCACTCAAGTATAGTCTCTTTTGGTGGGGGGTGTGTTGTCGATTCTTCAAGTTTAGAAGAAAGGGGAAGTTCCAAGCTAGATGGCAATGTTCTTAGTTCTGCGCTAAAATCTTTGACTGCTTGACTCTAAGCTAACGGAGTGAAAGGGACGGATTGCCTTCCTTGCATAATGGCCTTATTAAGTTAGGTATAAGATAGCGGTAGTATAGTCTCTTTCGTTAGTAAAGTCTCCTTCCGTTCTATTTTCCTCTGTATCAGCAGCAAGCGGGAAAGGAAAGGATAGTGTAGTTATTGACCTGAAGTCGTACGAGATAGGTTCGAGTGTTGGCAACTAAATAAGATGCTGGGCTATTCCAGTCTACTTGTTCTGTTGCTGTAAGTGAATGTCCTGATTGTCTTTAATAATTGAAAGTTAAAGTGGAATCGTATAAAGAAGCAGTTAGAGTTTAATCATACACAGATACAGAAGTAGAAGAGAATCTCGAGAAGCAAACACGTCCATATAAATACTGGAATCTCAGTTGGTAGGCGCAGTGAAAGGATATCATCTCATCTCTCTTAACTTAATTCCAGAAGCAAGGGCGTAAGTAAGGATACAAAGTCCAAAGTAAGCAAGCGAAAGAGGAGTGGAGGAAGTTTTACAAGGCGGGTAAGGGAGCTGAATTACCTTTTGAATTCCATGATTACTTTATAGTTTAGGGGTGCGTTAGGAGTGAGTTTTAAAGAGCTAGAGTTCCAGAACCTATAAGTAAAGAATACAAATATCTTAAAGCAAGGGCTAGAAAGAAGAAAGCAACGATCTTATTCATCTATTTCTTTAGCAAGACTCAGTTCGGATGGTGGGTATTATTTACTCATTTTGCTATACGTTCCAGAGATTCCATTCAATTAGAACTTTCGAGTGCATTGCATTTTAAGGTGAAAAAACCCATACTTGAGACTTCTCTTGCATTAACCATAAGCGGGCTGGTAATACTTAATGCTTCAGTAAAACAGGAAAATAGTAGAGTGCGCGCACAGACAAGAGAGGATTTGAGGAGTAACGCCAACTCTTATGGAATCTTATGAATCTATGGCATCGAAGAAAAGAATGGAAATGGAAATCCCAGTGACTGCGTAAGGCTCAAAAAGGAGGGGCGAGATCGTATTCGTATATAAAGTATATAAGGAAGTCATATTGCCTAGATATATACGTTGAAACTAAAACTGCTGATTCTTGATTAAGTGCGGCCCCACCCCTGCAATTTCATTATGCGCTAACTGGAGCTCTGTGCTCGGAAGATGGCGCTCAAGCCTGAAACAACCGAGTAGTAGTCCGTCCAATTGATAGAAAAGCGTAAACTACAGGACAGGACAACCCAAAGAACTCCTAACAACAACGAAGTAACCCGTTGTTAACGCTGATGATGAAGATAGCACTTACTCAACACTCCTTAAAACGACGGAGTACCCTTCAGTGCGAGTTCAGTCTACTTGTTCAGTTCTTGTGTCATTGTCTGCAAGAAAGGTGATTGATTGGTTTGTCGGTTCTTCACTGAAAGAAGAGGTTGGCAAAGGGGAAGAAGCTAAATCAGGTGTTCGTTCATCGACGATAGGGAGTTTGTAGCCGAGTCCAGTAGTTGTTCGAGGCGAAAGTAAGTAGCAAGTGGAAAGTCGTGAGTTAGCGGTAATATGTTTTAGAGCAGCAAGTAAGGAGTCAGCAATAAGCGGGGTAATAGCAGTTAACCGTTTGTTGACTTTATTATAGACACTCTTTTTATAGCATCATTCTCTTCTTTAGAGTTCGGAGGGATAGGATAAGCAACGATGTTTGTGAGTTTGTGCCAGCCCAGCAGTCAGCAATAAGCAGTGTTTTTGAAGCAAAAGGAAAAAGGGAAGCTGTGCGCAAGTAAGCTGCAATGAAAGTAGACTGTAACCCCTATTAGCATTAAAGCCTTTACTACCTAGGTCATCGTTTAAGCCAGATGTAGATGCACTCAATTCAACAAGAAAAAAAGCAACGTCAGTATTAGTATACTTCTAAGATTGGAGTTTTGCCCTAAGGGAGTTTCTAGGTTGAGTAGGTTCATTCCTAAAATAGATAGAGCATGCGGTAATATTTCTATGGAATTCCGCGCTAAGATCTTTTCCAGTAATCAAATCTTAAGCTTCTGATCATGGCTTATTCTCGGGTTGGTATACTTTCCTTCTCGCTTACAGCTTTTGAACCGCCTCTATAACTCTATGACTCGATTAAAGCAAAGGGAAGGTAAAGCCTAGCTTAGACACAAGCAAGACCTACGGAATTAATTGCCTCAACGGCTATGCCTGTACTTTATATTGATTCTTTTCTTATAGACTTATAAAGTTAATCATTTCATTGTTGATTACCAGCTTAACCGAGATCATATAGAAATAACAGAATCTTACCCCTTAGCTATATCTTCCTGCTTCTTTCTTGACCCGAGTTTTGTATTGTAGTTATATAAGCGGGAGGACGTTGCTTGTCTTGTGATTACTTATCTTATTGAATGGAATATAGATAGCAGCATATTCTAGAAGAAAGTCACAACCCTGCGAAACTCTGTGGAATAGAAGTCTCCAGTTGCAAGTGCTGTTGTCCGGTATGAAAGTATTGTTCCAGAAACAAGCGCAGGGCTAGGGTTGCCCATAAAGATGATTTGATTGAAGGCTAGTGTACGATAACCATAAGCGGGGATCTAACGCAGAATAATTGCCTGTTCCAGAATCAAATAGAGAAGAATATGAATCCGCATCTGCTGTATCAAATGGAGTGAGAGTTTGAAGATAAGGATCATAATCAATTCCTTCTGCTGAAGCTATGTACTATACTCAGATTGCCTTCTCAGGCGCTAGGTACTTGATGGCCCAACAACATAATGCGAACTAAGTACTTATCCGGTCTCAGGTAAGGGACGTTCGGGCAAGCATCTCCATCTCTGTCAGTTAAGGGAGTTAAGATAGCCTCCGGATCTAAGTGTTGGGAGTTCTGATAGCATAGCCTACGGATCAGTGCGAAGAAAGTGTAGTTCAGGTGCTAAGTTGTATAGAGATAGATCCAAAGCGGAGGCCAAATAAAGATATTCATCAAATCTAAAGTCCGGGTATAAAGTCAGGGTGAAGAGCAGACTAGTGGCTTTGAAGCGAGGTGTACTCAATACGAGTAGAAACAACCCATACCTATATCTTTTCTTTGGTTACCCACCTCAGTATGTGTGTAAGAAGTATCCATTAAAGTCCACTTGAGAATCAGCGGTGGGTGTTGGCGGTTCAGAAAGTTTAGTCTTAGCGTAGAAAGAAAGAAGATCAGATCAGCAAACAAACCGAGTAGTCGTCCAAGCATCAAAGTTAAGTAAGTTCGGACAAGACGAACAAGCTTAGGAACAAAAGAGAAAGGTGTGTGTTGGCTCGAAAGATTCCTGTGTTACTTCCGAGATATCAATTCCTTTTGTATAGGCGGGTGAGGGAAAGATGATTCTAGCAGGGGAACCTTAAAGCGCTAAGTCAGCTACAAGCGGGAGGGAAAGTACAAGGGGGGAGTTCTTGGAAACTCTAACTCAAACTTTCCTGGCTTCTTATGCGGACTTGCTATACGATGAAACTAAAACGGAAAGAGACGAGTATGCACCGCACTTCCATTGACGATTTGGACCACTTAGCGCTGAAGAAGGAACTGGAACGGAACTACTTGCAGACGACGTTGCTCTTAACTCACCGGACTAAGGCCGAGTGGCACTTTCTTCTATTTATTATTTCATTCAGCAAGCAAGGGAAAGAAGTGGGGTAAAGTCAAGTTCGGGGAACAAGCAACCCGGCAACTGTCTGTTGTGCGTTAGTTAGTGGTGCGCTAGTGCTAACGCGAGTTATGAGTTTCCCGACAATGAGTGAGTTTTGGGGGCTAGTGAGTAGTCTTTCGCTCTTCTCTTTGCTTACTTTCTTCGTCCAACACGCACTGTCACTGTCCACGGCAGCTACAGGCCAGTAGGAAATTCCATAAGGTAGCGGCCAAGGGTCAATCCGGTGTTTCACTCCCCTCTAATGCATTATAAGATATAGGGGGCGATATCCGTTACGGCTCCGTGGGCAGAGTGGAACATGGGCTTACTTCAACTTATAACATGGCGGAAACTCAGAACAACAAGAAACACTAAGGAACTCTACCCATCTACCGAGCGACTTCGTGCCTCCCTTCAGGATCGAATAAGACCACCCACCCAAGGGTACCATAAGTCGGAGGGAATCTCTAGAACCCCGCTCGTAGAAGCTAGTCGTCTATATTATCATTTCCGGAACTAAAGAAAAGAACTAGTCTATAACTCGTCTTGCTTGCATTAATTATTCTTATCTTAGAAGTGTTTTCCTGTGCCTAAGATCCATAGCTTTTATCTCTGACCTTGACGAAAACGAAACTACTTGAGTAAGAAACTCCCTTAATTCAGGAACAAGATAACTCGGGAAATATTTATATCCGGCCTAGGACCTTGCTCCTCTACACGGTCGGGTAGAAGCAACTATAGAGTAAAGGGGTATTATGAGGTAGTCCCTGAGAGGGAGGAGATGAAAATCACAGGAATTGAAGGAATGGCGGGACGGTAAGCTAACACTCCTTTTGTTTGAAGGAATGGCGGGACGGCAAGCTAACACTCTTTTTGTTATAGCTCGGTACCGAGCCCAGGTCAGGTTTTGTTGAGCCTGAACTTCGTCCCTCCCAACAAGAACTATATAATGAGCTATATCACATCGACCCTCTGCTCTGCTTCTCCTCTCCAGCTAACAGCTCCTAGGAACAAAGCTCCTCTGAATCCGAGCTCCTAGCAACTCACTCCTCTTTCTAGGCTTATAGCTCAATAGAGATAAAAGATGAAGGAAGTATTCGAGGATAACATCCATTAGGCTAGCTAGTCACACAGCTTCACCTATTTACCGAGGAGAACATCCCTTAGGCTAGTTAGTAACACAGCTTCACCTACTACACGAAGAAGAAAGAAAGAAAGGTGCTGAAAGCCTTTTTTACCAGCCAAAGCAAGAGGGCCGAGGAAAGCGGACGGGACTACTTGGCTTGAATAGGAACTCTTACGGTACGGTAAGCACACAGGTAAAGTAAAGGTAGATGAACACGGAGACTATCGAGGGGACTGTAGGAGTCAAAACTAATTGATGAATGGAATGGAATATTGCAATAATGAGAGTTTCCAGCGAATAAAGAATATAGAATGAGAGTTCTCCAGCGAATAAAGAATCTGGGCACCTTCCATATAAGGGGAAAGAAGAACCCGATCCCTAGCTAAAGTCCGAGAATGACGCTATACTTTAGAAAGCCTGTTTTGGTGGCAATTTAACCGAGCGAAGTGAGACCTATTATCAATTCGGAGCTTCATCTACGCCGTAAGAGAAGATTGGCGAAAGTGAACCGAGGAACCAGCGCAGTGGAATCGAATCAGAAAGCGAAAAAGGTACTGGAAAGGGTTTGTTTTCAAGCGAGGAAAGGAAACTTAAGCTCGACAAAAGGAGAGAGGAAAGTCAACTATACTCTTGGGGGGCGAGTGGAATCCCTTGTTTAATGTAGTCCAGCTCTTGTTCTGGTTAGAGTGGACGAACGAGTTTCATCCGTATTTGTTGACTACCCGGTATTGTACTCTGCAGGGGAAACTTACACTCATTAAGGAGCTGAGCTGCTAGAAGGAGAAGAGTCTGATTAGGATAGGTGGATGCGCAAGACAAGATCAGAGGACTTGTTGTTGGCAAAGGATCATAGCAGCCTGGGTTAGATAAGATGAGAGCCAGTCCTGTGTTTTGGTAACCAACCAGGAGTTAAAGGCTTTCCCATGTTGACGAGTTGGGGAAATAAGATCTTTGCTAGGATAAGAGGAGAGAGCACTGCAGGCTGGTAATATAAGGGATAAGGATATGAAGCTAATGCGGGAGTAGAAGCGAGATCATCGGCTAAAGATGGAGCCAGAGAATCTACAGGAGTAGGAGTAGGTAGGCAGGATCCGTTCTCAAGTCAGCAGCAAACGGGTATCTCGGCCGAAAGGAATAAAATATAGAGTTATCAATGAAAGGTTAAGGCTTAGAAGCGGGGGTAATTAACTATTCCATTCCTCAGGAGTTAAAGAGCAAGTAGGGGAGTGAAACTGTTATAGTGAACTTTAAGCCTATCAAACATGCCTATCAAACAAATAGAGCTGAATTCGATTCCACATCCTCATCCCTTAGTAGGTGAGTTACCGGCTGAGTCTTAACCCCTACCGCATCAGTCTCGGTGGCACTTGGTTGGTTCTTAGTATCAGTGGTTTCATTCTTGTCGTTTTGGCGCTTGCAGACTTTTTCGCGAGATACCCGCTTGCTCTGTAACTCCGGTAGGGACAGTACTAGAGTGGAAAGGAAAGGAGTTAAGTAAGTTCCCCAAGACGCAGAGAATGGAGCTAATCAATCAAAGAATTAAAGCAAGGGTACTAAGACTTAAGCTAGTGGTCCTGTAGTTGTAGAGTTAACTCCCCAGTTGCCCCAGTTGACAGAAACAGGACTTTACGAATTGATGCAGCTGAACCCAACACTATGAGTCCAGGGAGCTCACCTCAATAATTTCATTAAATAAAATAGGGCGGACTCGGTAATAGCTCTAAAACACAGGACTTGCGAGTTCGAGCAAGCAACTCATTCTGTTTCATCGCTACCCCTACTGCCATTCATTCAGTAACTAACTCACTCCCTTCCCTTACGTGAAACTCAAACATTCATTTATTACTTATTGCTTGCTAATAGGAACTTCAGAATGGAATTGAACTGACATAAGATGTAAATGCGGGAAACTACTAAAGCTCCTGACAGCTTACTGCTGACTCACTAAACTAACGGCGAATTCACTAAAGCGTTAGGGGGCTATAGGGCGGTGAACTCAACTCGCTTGTTTCATTGAAATTGTAAACTCCGTAAGCGCTTTCAACTCAACTCCTTGTAAGCTTAATATTTTCGTCATGAAGATTGCTTGCTCCACTTGAAAGTTCTCTACTCGAATTAACCGCCATTACTATAAGTCGGGCACAAATACCCTGATTCTAATAGTGCGCAGAAGCTTAAGATCAGATATGGGAAGGGCTGATTTTAACACAGAAGATAAGATTGGAGGAATTGCCCTAGAAACGGAACTTTCACGATAGGGGGCCTGCCTGTCTTCAGTCGACAAAGACAAAGGATTCTTCCTTCTACAACTCTGTTAGCTTTAATTCCATTTCAATAAGTGAGTTTCGCTGTGATAAAAGGTTAACTATCAGATTCAATCAATCTATACTAATCCAATGAAGGCTAGATCCTATTATTTCACTTATACTTCCAATTGAACTTACGCCTTAACCGCTAAGTGGGCCTTCATTCTAAAAGGGATTCTCTTCCACTTCTATATAAGAGAAAACTTGAAACACTTCCTTTATACGAAGAAACTAGAACAGAACCGCTTATTTCAGACAATGCTGGAACTACACTTTATTAACTGCACGATGACACTAGAACATAAAGATACTCTAAGCCAAGAACCTAGACACCGAACCTATACTTATTGAACTTAAAAACTCATTGAATAGGGAAATGAACTCATTGAATAGGGAAATTGTAATCGAGGTACTCTATTGGCTCTTAGAATGAATTGAGCCTAACATCCTTATTTGTTCTGAAACCAGTTCCTTTGCCGACCACAACTAAACTCGGTTCAGGCTTTCATCCCATCTTATCTTGAGAGCTTCGAGTAAACCAGCACGCAAAGGAAAAGAAGGGAGTTAAGTATAGTAGTCGCTTTTCTGCTGCTGACTCCCTAACAAACTGACTAAGGCAAAAATCCGGACTTGCTCGCTCTTCAGGACAGAATGTCATTGCAGTGCTGCTGACTCCAAAACTGACTATATAGCCTATATGGGGTGAGCTCCTAAGGCGAGTTCTTTTACTTACTCTTGCCCGGTCAACTCTATAACTTTACCTTCTATCCTTGCTTGCGCCGTGGAGATACCTTTCTACTCGAATTGCTAGCTTCTTCCAATTCTTCCGAACAAGCAACTTTCGGGTGGGGTCTGTTAGCTTACTTGAGCGGGTGCGAAAGGAAAGTGTAAGTAAAGAGAAGAGCAGAGGTATAAACTTAGATAACGTGCCTATGCCTCCGTCCTTTAGTGTGAGTATAGTGTTCTTCACTCAAGTACTATATATTATAGCCTAAAGCTTGTTCCCTTTCCAGCTTAGAAATTAAGTTAAAAAATGCCCTTTCCAGCTTTGAAATGAAGTTCATAAATAGGAAAATGTGCCTTTATCAAATGAATCTCAGATGTAAAGTTATTTCTTCGAGTTAGATTCTGGAACCGCTGAGGAAATAGCTTTGTATTCTTCTTCAGAAAATGTAATGGAATTTGACTCCTATACAAAATTGGTTAACCGGATTCCTTCACAGGCTTCGTTGCGTGTAGTGGGCCTGGTACTCTTTTCGTGATTCAAAGCATCTTGCAAGAAAATTCCCCTTAGCCTGTTCACTCTTATCTTATACAAGAGTAAAGCCTTTGAACATCGGATTCTGTAACACCAGAGAAAACATAGAAAAGGTCACACCAAGGGAGGGTCATGGGAACCAAGGGAAACCCCGCCACTGTAAATATGTTGAATGCTCCTTATATGGGTGATGGCATGAATATATGCCCTTATTCTTATTATAAGAAGCACCAGCCCTCGGGTCAAAGAAGACTGCCCCAATCTAAAGAAAGTGGGAGGACTAGTTACGCCGACACTTGTATTAGCCTCCAATAACATATTATGCCGTCTTCTTCGCGAGGAAAGAAATTCCATCCCTTCACTTCAAACCATACATTTTACGTCGAATGCAATGCTCCTTAATCTATCGATGATAGAGAGAAAGAAACCATCGTGAACTTGACTTTAGATCATACGCTAACTTTGATGCAAACTCATACCTATCGAGCAAGGGCCAGTTATTAGCCCCCAGTGCCTTTCTTGTCCCGCCAGTTCCAATACCCGTAACGAAAGAGATTTGATCGTTTTTCTAAGGGATGAAAGCCTAACCCCGAATGCGAGTGCCGTCAATGAAAAAAGGTAAGCCAGATTAAGCTCTTAATCAAGAATAAAGTAGTCATCAGGTTAGAAAGCTACGCCAGTAGGAAAGTTTTATTAGTTATTTGCCAGTTAAGGTGACAGTGAAAGCTCTTGTATTCCAAAAACCCATTTTATTGTATGCCACCCCCCCATTTAGAGTATTGTAAAACCTGCTCTCTTGCCAGTACTGGAGGGACCATCAAGTAAAGCATGCCCGAGTGTAATAAAGTAAGGAGCTGAAAGCCAGGATGATAGAGCAAACCAGTAGCGGGCAAAGGCAAACCAAACTCTGATTCTTTATATTCTTGCGCAGCAGCAGTGTCCGGGCAAGTGTAATTTCAATCCAAAGTGGCTCTTTCTCTGTTCCAGCCATAAGTTGGGTATGATTAAACGAGCTTTAGGATACGTCTATCCTTACGTGTACGTTACGTGTATATAGAATGAGTCAGTTTACAGCCAAGCGTCTTGTCTTCTATTTGATTTCTGCCAGTCTTAGTTCTCAAGCTGAAGCAATTGAAGAAAGAGTAGCATAGTAGCATCCATTTGCCCACCCACAATCGAGACCAGAGACTGAGGTCATATATGTTTGAGGCTACATCTAATGATTTCCTTATTGGAGAACGCTTTGATTCGATTCGCTGTTATAAACCCGGGGCTGGGCCTACCTTATAATGTCAGGGGTTTATGATTGGCGGGAGACTATATGGCTCTCAATATGCCGCAGAAAAAGCTCTATCTGTTATAGTACCTGAAATTGACTATGATATC
The DNA here is from genome assembly GCA_900464855.2 of Musa schizocarpa. NCBI lineage: Eukaryota > Viridiplantae > Streptophyta > Magnoliopsida > Zingiberales > Musaceae > Musa > Musa schizocarpa. Next base: position 184,517 of record LR890030.1, read on the forward strand.
GATTAATTAAAAAACTAAAACTATTGTTGACTATCCCCGATATGGGAAGGCGCCTTCCTTAGTAGCGCACGCTTCGAATTGGAGCGCCCTTCTAATTCTGGTTGGGATGCTGGATCCTCTGCCCTATCACTCCCTAGCAAGTAAAGTCAGTTCCCGTTAATAAAGAAAGTTAGGATCAATTCCATAGCCAGCAAGTTCCTATGTCCCTAAGGCCTGTGCCCCATGGAAAGGGCGGATCATCAAATAAAGTCCGGACAGATTGAATCCTGTGATAAAGCAAGTATCCGTGACAGGAGCAAGAGTCCCCCCTTGTTTGAAAGGGCATTTGAGGAGCTGCTGCTTAAAGGCTTATGCCTCGCCCACCCTAGGACGCTAAGCTAGAATAAAGGTTAAACCTTTCTTTTTATGTTAAAGGAGAAATCTTGCAGAAGAAGCGCCTGTATCAGTGCCATTTAAAGTAGGCCTAGTTTTCTCGTATCGGGATTTGGCCCCGAGATTCCATATAAAGTAGCAAGAAAGGGGGACCTGCCCTTTCAAGGAAGTTTTATAGCCTTTATGGTCTGACTTTACTGTAAAGAAATCCAAGTAGAATTCCAATTAAGGCAAGCTAATCTTAGTCTTGAATTGGAAGTGCGCTCTTTATTTAGATAGGTGAGAGTGGGGTGGGGACTCATAGAGAGGGAGTTATGTTATTGTTGCCAGTTCTTGTGCTATAGTCCGCTTTTACCAGTAAAAGTTGTAAGCCTGTAGTTGTGTTAGGGCAAGTGACAGTTAACGTGAAAGCCCGATAGTAAGCCCGAGCCGACTTGTGATAAGCCAGTTTCCTGCAGGCAGTTCCTGCGTTATAAATGAGTCTACTTAGCTGCTAGTTCGTTTTTAAAGGAAAGGAGAGCTGTTAAAGTCACAAGTGGAGAAGGCTGCCCCGCTGTTAAAGTCACAAGTGGAGAAGGCTGCCCCGCTGTTAAAGTCACAAGTGGAGAAGGCTGCCACGTTAAGAAAGAGATTTGGATATAACCAGTGAGTGAACTAGTCTCCTTTTAAGTAGCCCGTCTTTTCAAGGTAAGTCAGTACGCCATGAAAGCCTGCTCGAAAGAAAGTCCTTGTGTACCCAGTTGCAGGTCATACACTATATCTTGCACACGAGATAGAAAAGTCAGAGTGAGGAGAGTTGTCTGACACCCTTACCTGTTCCCGCTCAAGTTAAAGTTGATCGGTTCAAAGAGAAAGGAAGGGGCAGATCCGATAGTTCATGCTTATATAAGTAGCTCGCTTCCTAAAGTATATGCCCTAGTTATATCAAGTAAGGGCTGACCTATTATTTAGTGAGTGAAATAGAAAGAGTTTTATGTATCAACAAATTAGCTTTTATCAACCGATGCCTATGAATATAAGACATTCTGTGGCATTTTGAACCTATTCTTCATCCCTTGCATAAGCGCGTGTTTCAACTTTCTTTCCGCTCTGTCAAAGAACCTAAGGGAGATCTTATTCTCAGGTCATAAGTAACATCGAAATGTGCAATTGGATTATTTCCTTGGTCAATTTGTCCTAAATGCCTATTTCCTTTATCAAGTGAAGTATAAGCTTGAGCAAAAGGGCTTATCGAAGGCCTATCTTTGGACAACTTCCTGAGGGCACTTCCATGTATGGCTTCCTTCCTCCACTGAACACAGGCAGCCGTGGGATAACAGCAATTCTCTTTTCTGATTCTTTCTTGAGCACCAGAACTCCGGAGCTTGGGTTAGTAGTGGGATGGGAAATGGACTGACCCTCTAAAAAGTTGACTGTTGATAAAGCCTTTATTTATTTAAAGAGCCCCATTTCGGTAAGTTTTACATTGAGTCATTAGAAGAAAGGAATAGTAGACCCAGAAGACCCAGACCAAAGAGCTTCTCTTATAGCAGCTACTACCAGGGAGGGGAAGCTTCCTTAGGGATTCTAGAGGGATTGATCGTTACATCTGAATCTAATCTTTAGGATTTTATCTGACTTACCTTAGGCGTTTGAGAATCCTCTTTTGCGCAGCCACATGCCCCTAACTTTAGAAAGATTAGATTATGGCTTACAGAACGACAACGAAAAGGCGTAAGCATATGCTAGCCCGAAACGTTACTTTTTGATAATAATAACTTATTTAGAAGGAAGCCGCCTCAACGCGAGGCCTTTTGGAGATGTCCTCTTTCCCGCTTGCTTTGAATTCTGCTGCAGCTTTTTGTCATGGCCTTGGCATTTTTGGTACGGGGAAACTTTATCGAGAGCCCAGCAATTGAGCCTTCTTCGCCACCCCCCTTCGAGAGTCCATCGTAAGGCTTTCAGTCTAATCGCTAAGGGAATCTTGGTAAGCTGCTTTCTGGCTAGCTTTTGATCGATGTTCCAAAAAAGTCTATGCTATGCCCCTGTGCTGCAGACCTATAAAAAAGCGAATTCTTCCTTTCTTTAGATAAAGACAATAGGAAAAGAAGTAGAATCAAACACAAGGCCTTTGTTGTCCTGCTGAAAAAGCTTAGTAAGCCGGTCTTCGATAAGATAAAGCTCTCGAATCGGACTAATCGGAAAAGATCTCCCTAGGTGGCAGAGCAGCCTTTAGAGTAGAGCTCACTTCCCCACTCGGTTCCTCATCTATGTCTTAATAAAGGACTCCCGACAACATACATTACCCATTAGACAGATTTTACTACTTAATAGGACCCCTTTGGCTTGGCAATTCGAGTCCTTCTTTTATTCTATTTGTACCTACTTCCTTCCTTTTCTTCCCCCGACGCGCCATCTCTCAGTGAAATAAATCAATGTTTGAAATCCAAGTTAGCGGATGGATTTATTGAGCATACCCTGAAGCCACAGCCTAGGAATAGGAATAGCAGAAGGTAGGTAAGTATAGAACAGATTCATCAACGGAGTAGGAACCCACCGGACCTTGGTATGGACCTGACCGGTGCCCTAATCCGTATTTCTTAGGATATCGAGAGAGCCTTTTGCCTATGGGTATGGTCTCTTTGAGGGTCGGCTCTTCGCTTTACCTTTGGATGTAATGAAGGCCCCACTTGCCTTTCTGCTCTGGTAGCGAGGAGTTTACTTCCTGATAGGTTATAATCATAAATTTCATAATAATGTCATTCGCTCATCCTTCTCCTCGTCGGGAAACCTTTAGCAAGTCTGGTGGTAGCTTCGGTGCCCTCCCGCCTATCGATTCTCGGCAGGGCCAACCTCAATCATTCCATATTTGGTTATTTCTACAACGTTGATTGTTAGTGGAACGCAAAGGCGAGGCCTCGCTTCCTCGCTGCGTTTTAACCATGCTCCTTGTTGCACACGCTAGGGTATAACCGTCTGCTCTCGGTGGTTTGACACGCCACTTAGGCTAAGCAGCTGGGGCAGGTAAGCGATTGGACTTACCGCTTTCAATTCAAGGTAAGCAAAGAAGAGGTCGAAGGCAAAGGACATAGGAAAAGCACGCAAAACTCAGGGGGAGACCAACCAAATGCAATAGAATATAGTGCCTATGAACCAACGCTAAGCAAGCTTCCTCAAATATGGCCAAGCCAAGGTAGGTATATGGTAGGTAAGGAATGGTCGGTAGATGGTCGGTAAGGAATAATAACAATTTCTGGCTGGGCCCTGGGGGCCCCTTTCTTTTATTGAAAGGAATGGCAATGGGTGAGGGATTGCTCGACAACTGCTAAAGCTCCTTGTTCAACAGTCCCATTTCTGAGGTCACGGAAATAGCACGGGCGGACAGTTTCAATCAAATTAATTTGTCAAGAAACCTCGGCTCGGACTTAAAGTGCTTGCTTTTTGAAAGCACATGCCACTGGAGCAGCAGAATATTCCGCTTAATCAAAAAGGCGACCTTTGGCTCTCTGGAATTCATAGTTAATAGAGCAGTAGCGAGTTCCAAGCGGCAGGGGCCCTAAAGTAATAAACGAGCAGGACTTCTAATAACTCCGGGTACCAGGGCTTGCTCATAACTCCGGGTACCAGGGTACAGGACTTGTTTATAACTTGGTTATAACTACAACTAGCATATTCTATTGAGTTCCAGCTATGTGTTTGTGAGCCAGAGGATAATTTTAGTTGCCAGAGTTATAGGAGCTATGAGTTAGTACCTGAGTTCGGAGAGTTATCGGAGTTATATTCCATACTATAACCTGAGTTCCCGACCTCGACCTAGAGCGAGTAACCAACACTATTCTTATGGCCTTTTCTCAAGCGCACTGAATACTCACTATACTCTTGGGGTTAGAAAGGAAGCAGCAAGACCTTCAACAAGTGTTGTAGACGAAAGAAAGACAAAAGGGTATCTATAATCTTCAGTGCCAGTTCATTCTATTTCAGTTCCGCCCATTATCCTATTGAAAAAGAAAGGGAATCCGCAAGTGCATAAGCTGTTTGTTGTAGTTACTAGTCTACTACTTCTCTTCCACTGGAACTGGAACAGGCAATTCCGCCCCAGAACTTAACTTTCGAACAGAAACATTATTTCCACCAGTTCCGGATCCTGGTTATGATCCATCCTACTCTGGATCCTTACTCTCCAAATAAAGAAAGATAATATAGCAGGAAAAGAATTCACTTTCGGGTAACAGTTAAATACAAATAAGAAATACGTCCTGTTTCTGTCCACACTCAAACAGATACAGATGGAACAAGGGATGAAAGTGGAAAAGAAAGACGGATACCCATCGCCAAGCCAACAACTATTACTTTTTAAACAGTCACTTACTTTCGAGCAACACTACCTAGGGCTGCTTCCTTACTTTATACTGCCTCCACAGCCTCTGATCCTTATCCTAGTTGATGCTTCTGAAACTTTGCTAACCTCTTCTCTTAGCGCCTAAGCTTGTTCTAATTCTATACCTAGAAAATGCCTCTGCTTTTGACCTTGTCTTGGAGTTACATTTGCACTTTATAGTTGAGAGCGCTACACTAGGGGGGATCGCCTACTTCAAGTAAAGTCAACCAGGACTCGCTCTGGTTACAACAGGACTCGCTTTGGACCCGTACTGATGCATAGTATTTACTTGTCGACTTGCCCTAGTTGCCTGTTATGTTGCGCCTTTATTAGTATACGCTTGGCTCTTGCTCTGCTCAAAATTCCTTCTTTTTCATAAGTTGCGCCCGGGGCCTTAGCGCTTTAATCATTTCATCTCGCCTTCCTAATCCTGTCATCTCGCCTTCCTAATCCAGCTCCTGCTCCACTTTACCCCGATCCTAAAGACAACTAACAAAGGCCAGGCCGAAATAAAGACTTCACGACGGGACTTATTGCCCTTAGACCAAGTGCAGTTGTCAACGAGAGAGAGAGAATCCGCAGTGACAAAGTAAACAGCTAGCATAGTTTCAAGATCAGAGGAATTAGAATCTGGATGAGGCTCAGTAAGTAAGTGGATAGCTATATTTCTTCTTTTCTTTCTCGCAGCATTAGAATATAATATGTATTTTCTCAGGCGAATTAAACTAATTACATTCGATAAGACACTCAAAAACCGGGTATCGTTGCCATAGGTAAGAGAAGCAGTCTAAATCAGGTGTTCGAGGTAGCAAGTTAGGAAAGGGAGTTGGGCCCTAATACTACATTGCTAGGCGCATTCAATGAATAGGGAGAATAGGGTACGATGTAGCGCATCAGGTATCAGAATTAGGCTCAGGGTACAATCTAACCAATGAAGTAATAAATCAAGAATACAGTTTGAGGAGAGGCGAGGCCCTTATAGTAAGTTCTTTTTTCATTAAGTTACTAGGTGCGGGTAGTTTACTTACTTATACTGGGCTAGGAAAGACCCGACCCGTGTTGTACTCAACTCAAAATAAGGGTTTCTCCCCAGTAGTGGTCCAAGAACGTCACTTTATGAACAAATCTCGTTTTCAGCGGCAGGAGCGGTTCATATGAATTAGCTCCGTTTAATAAGATATAAGTAAACAACCATGTGTTCTCAAATTCCAGTAATAATAGAACTCCTTATGTGCCTAGGAAAACACTGAATTACCATATCTGACTTATGCGCACCCCATAGAAGATAGGGATTGAGCAGCGCATCTAGCACTGAGTGAGTCTTCTGGTGCCGTAGGAAGAAATGAATAAACTGGGAACTTATACTTATACTGGAACTACACTTAGTTTTCTTTTGAATGTTTTCCTGGCCGATCGATAGATTAAATGGAAATTGAATTCATAACTAACGGAGGTTCACCAAAGAGCTACAGCGGGACCAATCAGCAAATCCTGCTTTTGGTAGCTAAGCCTCTGATTCTATATATGATGAAAGTTTAGGTAACCCACTTCTATGCCGGGTTATCTAGAGAGAAAGATGTTGATTTGTTTCCTCTAAGCTTGATCGCAAAAAAGGAGTTGTTCTTGTTTAATCCTATATAAAGAATAATCGATGTTCGACAGAATTTAATTGAAGAATATCATCTAGCGGGGAACAAATATAGAATCATGTAAACAAACTCTCTTATTGCCCTAAGCATCACGAAACAATGAAGATAGGCATCATTAGTCACTCATTGCTCACTCTAAACTAACACTGCTTGCTTACTTACTTATTGAATTTAATCTACACCTCGCAGCTTCCAGCTCTTCTATAAGTAGCAGCCCTTTCTTCTTTATAATAATATAGTGTTACACATATGTAGGTGTGATTAAAAACACCGAAACTAATTAACGGACCCCATGAGTCAGAGCATCCCGAACAATAAGACTCAAAATGTTAGCTCGTTGAATGTGAGTGCATCACCTATTATGTGAATTAGTAGCAAAGCTTGATTGAAGTCCGCATTGCCTGTTTCTCTAAACTTACCAAAAAGAAGAGAATTTTGTGCTAAACTAATATAAGTGGAAATCTAACCTAACTTCTGACATCTGACTCCTAGCCCGCTCTTGACTCTAGTTTCTCAACAAGCTACGTCACAGCTAACTCCTTACTTGAATCATTCATATGAATACTCGAAACAAGGACCGACCTAGACCATAGTACTTAAACACAAAAAACCAAGAACCAAATAGGCTAGGCACAGTTTTCAAGTAGCCACTTTCCAATACCCTAGAATCCCTATAGATAGAGATCCGCTTCCTCAGTAACTAAGCTAAGGCCGAATCAGGGCTCTGTAAAAGACAGAAATAAAGAATATCGATCCTTCTTTGTATTTCGCCTAGAGCAGAATTAAACTTCCCAATCGAACCTTCTATCGGCCGGGTGAAGCCAAGGGGAATGCAACCATCTTTTGCTAGTGCTAGACGGAATCAAACTAAGACTGCTGTGGTGTGGGGACTAAGGATAACATAACCCCAAAAGAGACGAGAGGAGAATGGATGAACTTTTACAGATATGGATGAACTTAAACTCATACCTTCTGACTTTGACTTTAAAAAGCTTAAATTTCTATAGTTCACTTTTGACTTGAAATATACCTCCTATTCTTTGGAGATCCCTGAAAGTTGGCACTCCTCCTCTTCCTTCAATACTATTAAGTTCCTTGCTAGGCCATATCTTTTCTGTTGTGCCAGCCGAGGGAATAGGTTACCCGCCCTACCTTTTGAGTTGGGATTGGTGCTGTCCCTTTTCCAGAAGTTGATTTCTGCTCCGCCCCAAGTTATAGTATTTAAGTATTTTGAGTAGTATCAATAGCCTTTATCGTCGCTTTGAGTTGGCAGTTCCTGTTTCATTCTTTCTCGCTGGGAGTTTACTTCATCTAGTTAGAGGCTTTACTACGTGGAAGTAAGCGCTTCCTTCGATTGTCAGATCCTTAATGCAGTCTCTTGCCAGGCATTGGAATTCTGATCCTTCTTTTGCCGTCCCGTCCCAACTGGGCTTTCTTCTTTTTTCGTTTTTAGGTGATTGGCAAGCGAATAGCTTTAGGATAGTTTGGAAGGGAATTGTTTTATGTTAGCTCGCTAGGAACGGAAACGGAATCCATAGAATCTGAGGAAGAGTGCTGTTCTGGGCAGTATCTACTTTATCCTTGCGCCCAAGTCTTTCTTTCGTGCCTTAAGATTTACTTGCTATATTCTAGCTGGATCTCCCTATTTACAGTGTAAAGGAATCCATGAAACTTTCTTTAGATAATAGCTTTATTTCAGACTTAACCGCAGGCCTTTCCTCGAAGCGCAGGGCAAGCTCTATTCTATAACACCTGTGGAAACATAGCACCTGCCATTAGGAGCAACTAAAGGATCTGGGCGAGTTATTCCTAAGGGTTTTTATTCAATTGAAAAAGCCAGCAAGCGCAAATGTCCACGTCCAGAAAGAAACCTTGATACCGTACTCGTGGTTCGTATTCCACTTTCCACTCTAAAGTTGTCGCATAGAAAGCAAAGTTCCTGCCTTCGTAATGCCGGCCGCTTTAAAGTAACTGGGGGAAACAAAACCTTAGGCCTACTACAACGACTGTAGCTGAGCAACTCTACTATCTTGTATTCGCAGCGTGCTGCTTTTGCTGTTACATCAATTTATCTTTTAGCTTTGCTTCAATCTATAGTTCGACTAGCTTTCCTTTGACGTGGTAATTGTTGTTACGCTTGGGGTTCACAAAAGAAGTAAGCGCTCCGTTATATCGTTCTAGCCTACGGACGAGCAGTGGCAGTAGGAATGGATTTATTAATTATGTTAAGACAAGAGAAGGATCTGTTCGCAGACGAGTGATAGCAGTCCATTCTAAAAAGGAATGTGATCATAGGATGATGAAACCAATTACATGAATCTTACCCGGGCTTCTCCAAGAACCGAATGGGGTCGCGGCTTAAAAGGAATTTTGCAAAGAGGCGATTTGCTCACAGCGGACCCGGTAATGTAAAATCTTGCCCTATTTGTTGTTGGGGTCGTGGAAGAATCCAATGACACTGATTAACTTTCTGAACCGACTTAACTGTCAACAGGAACTGGCCTACTTTAGCTATGAAAAGCAGCTCTGTATAAAGTAGTTTCTTTCAATTCCAATCAAAATCCATAGGATAGAGTCAAAACAAACAACACACCCTATTAGCATTAGGGTCAAAAGGGGTTGATTAAAGGACCTAAGGCGTCGGTCGACCACTACTCCATTTAGTGTTTAAAGTTCAATTGAGCAGTTAAGCGCTTATGGAGTTCTGCAGTCCGATACCCTGACTTTATGTTACCTAGCCACCTCGTGCGCCAAAGTAGGTTGGTCTATCTTCCCCGACCAGCACTCATGAAAGCAGTCAGAGTCTAAGCAGACGGGGCACATGGAGTAATTTTTGGATCGGTAGTTATTACCTATACTATTCTAGCCCTGGAGAAGGGGCATGGTGTGGCAGTTTGTGGAAACCCGAAATGAGGTAGAAAAGGAGTAAACCAAACCTCCAAACAGGGAGACAACTAGATGTAGCACTCAACGGGACACCCAGATAGAGGGAAAACCCTACCTTCCAACGAAGACAGATCGAGGGAGAAGAACCACTTCCACCTATCCAGTCCTTCGCAGAACAATTGAAGAAAATGAATGCATAATACCCATGAGTTGTTTGATGCGGAGCAAAACTCGAGCGCTGTGGACATACGATAGCCATGTCTCCAGATAAGTATACATATAAAACTCAATCATAGAGGAGAACCAAAGATACCCTCATAGGATTGCTTCTGCTGTTGATAATAAGACAGACCTGTGCTTTAGGTTATTAAACTAAGGATACTCACTTTAATGATTATTTTGTGAATATATTTACCATGGATCAGTTGGGAAATTGGTGTCGCCATAGATCAAAGAAACGTTTCTGGGCACTGCACTTGAACCCCTGATGAGCTGGTACTGCTCTTTGTTGTTAGTAACACTGTTATAGTTGCTGTGAGAGTAGCTTGGAAGGGAGCACACTTGACAGGAGATAGACACGGGCGTACGATAGGCTTCTAATTCCTAATATTGTTTTAGGGAGGCATAGCTTCTATTTCCAGGTACTTTACTCTGCGTCAAGGCGTTCTTCTTTTTCCAGGAATTGTTTCAATCGGGGGAGCCCTGTTTTAAACCGGAACAGCAACGGATGTGAAGCCCTTATCAATGTCTTCTACTCGGAGGAAATATGTTCTTACTTTTTAGTTAGTGAATAGTTTTTCTCTGGACTTACTCTGATTAAGCGCTTTCTGCAATAGCTTACTTTACGGGCTAAAGAATCAGATAAAAGGTAGTAAGCCCAATAGCCGGTAGAGCGAGTAAGCCAGTTATAGCATGAAAAGCACCATTGGAGTATCTCTTTCCAGAATGAAACCAGCCTACCCTCCCCATAGTAAAATACGGAATTAAACACCTAGGAGGTTAGAATAAAAATAGGTAGACTCAGACTGTGCCCCAGCAGTGCAAGACTCCACCCCTTGAAGTCAGAATTAAACCGAGGCGCTTCCTGACAAGCCTGATACTGATACGGGTACCACTGATAATGGAGCTAAGGAGTCCCTGACTCGCTACCGCGCTTTTAGCTCACTGCCGCGACACCGAACACAGGACTCCGTAACAACTGGCGCACAACTACTCCTAATGTCGTAGTTGCTTGCCGACTTGTCTAGTAGCTTGGCCCTTACTTGCTTTAGTTGCTGGTTTGCTCTTTCTCTGGGCTCTATAAACTCAGAAGAAAACTCAAATTAAGTAGAACAATGAAAATAGGACTAATCTGAATTAACCTCGAGTGGATTAAACTTTAACTCGGGGGATTCCACTAAAACGGAGTAACTGCCAGATTCTCTTACACCTCGTTCAAGGAACTAGAGCCAGCCTACTTAAGCTTTATCACAAGCACAATCACCTCTACCTTTTAGTGTTGTTGGGACAGTTTTTTTTATTGAATCTTTTGCCAGTCTAGAAGATTGCCCGAACTCCCTGCCGCCCTGTTTCTTATTGCGTAAGTCTGGACCAGTAGTAAAGTCAAACATCAATTTTTTAATTCACTGCATGTTCTCAAACATCAATTTAAGAACCAACTTGACAAGTGGATCTACTAGACTTAACAAGCACCAAGAACTAAACGTTCCTCACCCCGACCTCGACTCAAAGTTATGAATTGGATCTATCTCTTTTGTTAGCGCACTTCGTCTTGTTTGCCTTGTTTGATTTTGATTAACTGACAACTCCATTAGCGGAAGTAAAGGAATTAATTCCATATGATCTTAACAGGGGCTCCTCTACGGAATGCTTGCTTTACTGCTAGCCTGAAGGGAATCTAGATCTTACTTACTATATTTATAGATCTGACTTCCTATATTAATGTTATACCACTCGTGACTTTATTCTGGTCGGGTAGGGGCAAGAAGTCCCTTAAGAGATAGAAGATTAACATAGTCCCTCCTTCTCGAATGACCTCTATCTCTTGGAATTACCGCCTAATAGCTTACAATACTTCCTTTTTTGCGATATAATAGAATCTACAAAAGTCAAAAGTTGGAAGGCTACTAATTTGTTGAGAATCTAGAAGGGCAGGGAATTCTCTTTTTAGGACTTTATCGATCCCTACTTTCGGGCTTATTGGAGAACCAGGAAATACCCAATCGGATAAGGAGAAATCCGTTGGCTCCGCACCGCGTCGAAGTGTACAGATTAACTATCTTCTCCTATTATCGAAGTGAAAAGAGCTTATTAGAAAATCGTAGAATAGGTTGTTCTCAAGTAAGTAGTAAAGGGGCATATTCCTTCTTCTTATATATATGGTCTCGCCTCAATGTAAAATCCTTCCTCCCCTAAAGTTCCATGGCATTCGATTCCGAAAGACCAGATTAAATAGATACACAGCCTATACCTTTAGAGGCACCAGCCTTGATCCCTCCAAGAACTCAGACTAAAAATCTGGAACAAGGCATTCTGTGCATCAAGATAAAAGACCGGATTCAATAGCTAGGGATTCTTTCTCAAGAGGGGAGGGGATTCTTGAAGAGTAGATTCGTGAACAACTGACTTTCTTCCACTTATTCATCCCTCTGAGCTTGCAATTGATCCTTCCATTTCAGCTCTCTCGCTTAACTGATTGAATACGAGGCCGCTAAGGAAGAGCTTATTATGGTTGTCCTACTCGGGGATATAAATAGGATTGATTAAGGCATTCTTGTTGAAGCATAAATGTCCACCCGTAAAGACCAGTGACTGCTACTCACGAGATGGCAAATGGTTGAAAGTAAAAAAGTAAAGCGGAAAATTAAGTATGAAAGGAACTCAGACAAAAGGCTGCCACTCAGAGGTGAAGCAAAGCACGCCCTTCAGATTCATGTGCACAATTGCTTTCCGCTATGTAAAAAAGCTTACTACAACTGGGCCTAACAAAAAGGGACTAAGCGCTTATTCCAACAACTGGGCCTAACAAAAAGGGACTAAGCGCGAGTTCTGCTGTACGATTCTATTACTATGGATGCCTCCTACTCTTCGCCAATCGGTCAAAGCTAAATCCCAACTCTATCACTAAGAAAACACGTATTCATTCGTGAAACAAACCCCTCCCTCAGTTGAAGACAGAAAAGAAAATCAAGCATTCGCCTACTTACAGACAAGGCAAGCAGAGCGAATAAAGAAAGATTGACATGTCAGCAATCAGGCACAACAGAAATTCTGTCTCTTTCTTTCTCTTTGCACGGAAATAGCCTCTTTACTGTTTAGGTGGTTAATCAAATTAGAATAGTAGAAGAATTAGAATAGTAGAAGAATCGGACATGGAATGCGCTCTTATCGGCGTAAAGAAAGAAGGAGTCTTGGTTAAGCCAGAACTTTGCCAGCTTTAAGTCCGGTTCCTTGCCTTCCCCATTCTTTCGAAGTTGTTGCAAGTACTCTATCTCCCCTTTGCTCCAAGGGCGGGATAATATAAGCCATAATATAAGCCGGGATACTTTGCTCCAAGGACGGTCTAATAAGAAAGACGAATAAGATATTCAGATGTTTCTTATCAAGTAATAAATAGGTTGGAAGGAAGCAAGTACGCTAGTATCTTCTCATATATAATAAATAGGTTGGAAGGAAGCAAGTACGCTAGTATCTTCTCATATATAAGAAATCATATATAATAAATGGGTTTGAAGGAAGCAAGTCGAAGCTAAAGTAATAAATAGGTTGGAAGGTTGGTGTTGGGCATAGAGAAAATGGTAAGAGGAGAGAGAGAGCTCGGTTCAACAAGTGGAGGTCGAGGCCGAAAGGAAGCATATTCCTATTAGGGAGAAGAATCCCTTCTAGGTCCAGTAGAAAACAAAGGGGGCACGGGCACTTGATTAATCCTTCCCTTAGGTGTCTTCCCAGTCGTCTTTGTCTCCCCGCTAAAAGTTTCCCTAGGTTTGGTTGGTTTTACTTACCCGCATAACTTACTCGTCTGATCAGTACATTTATTTCGGTTTAGTTCCAGCACGCCGCTAAACTCACCTTGCTTCGCTCGTGTCTCCTTAGCACTCACTGTTGATCGAGTCTTCCATGCCCAACGACCTCGTGGAGTTCACTCCTTCCCTCCTCATCGATGACGCTGCCTTCCCTCTCTATCCCTATATTCCAGTACAACGGCAGAATCGTGTATAGGTAACTCTACTAGCAACCTACCTAACCTAATTTCAACCGGGATCAATGATTGATATCTTAGTGAAACATCTGACCCTCCACGACTTGGAGCCAGATCCTCCTAAGAACTTAACAGAGCGTACCACACTGAGATAGGAAACCGTCTAAGACCGGAAGAGCTAAGATCGAGCAAGAATGAAAGCTTGTTTATTCCGGCGGCGCAGATCGAGAAGCATGTATCTGATCTCCCCACGAAACTGGCCGCCTTGAACCATTCTCCTAACGTCCGCGACGGAGCTGATCTACGCCTCTGCCTCTGCTTACCTTGCTTGCTACTATCTTCTGAGAGGACAATAAGACAAACAGCACAGACTTCCCCCCTTCACCAACAATTGTGGTAAGTAAGTAGTCCCGTATGACATTCTTAAAACATTAATATCTGGGCACTGTTAGGAGGTCAATCTTCCGTGTTTGAAGCTACTGCTAAAGTACGGACCCTCATCTTGATTTAAAGGATAGGCAATTGAGCGAGAATAGGGCAATAGCGATAGACACAGGAACGGAAATAGACTCATTATTTACATAGAGAAGAATTCTAGCACAAAACACCCACCTTTAGAGAATAATTCTAGCACAAAAGCAAACCACCTTTTCTGTAACAGCGTATTCTGTGATTAACTGTCACAACCCATTAAAAGAGCTTCTTCTTATTCCATGCTAGCTATGACCTAGCCCCCAATAGAAGAAAGGCTTAGAATCAATGCTGCTTTGACCGGTAATGCCCCTTCTCTCTCATAGCCCTGCCCTGCCCTCGTGGGAATCTCAGATGTTATAAAATCCTCCAAGGCTTCTTCCCCAAGAGCTCTGCTAACACTGGCTAATGACCTCGCTCGAGCTGAAACAATGGAATTCGCCGAGGGGGTTCTTTCACTTATTAAAAGGTGGTTGAGATAGATGGAGCCCTGAACTGAAGTTCCTTCGCTACCTTCCCCTCTACCCTTGGAACAAATTAATAGGCGCTTCCATTGCGAGAACCTTTCATCCGAATCACAAACGAATTGGAAGCATTGCTTTGAACAGCGGAAAAGCATTCCACCTCGGATGAGGAGTAGTTTCAAATAGAAGTAAAGTCAAGTAAACTGATGAAAGTTAGTCCAAGCATTTACTAATACAAATAAGGGCAAGAAAGCCTTTGAAACGAGTGAAAATCTCACTAAATGGTGAATTGGTTCATTTCCATTGAAGAATCATACGCTGGTTGAGAATAAGCAGCAGGTGTAAGGAGGGATGGCACTTAGGAAAGGAAATTGAAGCCAGTTAATCCAATAAGATAAGAAGAGGCATATGCAAGACCAGAAGAGGTTTCACATTAATCTCTATAAACTGTATCGAAAAAAGGGACGTCTATTAAGGAAATCGGATTAATGCAAAAATCAACAATGTTCGGGAGGTTTGGTGAGAGGGGTGGTCTCGGATATGGCTCAGAGTACTGCCTCGCTTAGTCCAGCTGAGCTCCATTATTGAGACAACCATAGAATAAAGGTACAAAATACAGAGAAAAAGAGTGTATGCGAGTAAGTGAGAAAGCTTGAGCATATTCTTTTCCGTTTACTCACTCATTTGAGCTCTTCCTGTCGATCAGTGCGACTCCAACACATACTGAGAGAGCAGAGCGTCCCTTATTAGCGTAGTAGCAAGGCTTTCTTTCGTGAGCTAGCCTTGTGTGTTTGCTTCCTCCTTTCCTATCTGTTTCGGTAAATGCCTGGCTATTAATAAAGCTAGCGTGGTAACGAGACAGTGAGTGAATTCGGTTAACGAGACTGAGGAAGATGCCTAGCCAGTTTTGAACCAGAGCAGGGAAGTTCTTTAGCTAAATAGGAAGTTAAGCCCTAGATTAGCAAAGAGCTCTATCCGTTCTATCCAATAGACTATGAAGTGAAAAGGCCAGTAGGAATAAGGTCCAATTCAAGACATGCGAAGTAAGTTAAACTCCCGTTCCAAAGTGACCATAAGGAAGTGGAAATAAATAGGGTAACCAGATTCCTGCCGTTGTTTATTGGCTGTTAGGTCGGTTAAACTGTCCCTGTAGCTAAAGTAAAGCCAGTAGTTAGAGTTCTATGTAGACCGGATGGGACCTAACTCACTATCTATGTTCGTACCCACCAAAAGTTGACCCTGAGTCCGAGTTAGCTCTTATAGTATAGTTCAGGACAGTATAGGACCCTTAGGGCTTTGGAAGCGAGCAACCAACCCGGCAAGAAGTAGATAGGAAGTTTATTACAAAGGTAGCTTAGCTAAGTAATAGTCCGTAAGTAAACTGATCAGGTGTAGCGATAGAGCGGTTTAGTTTACTCTTTCTCGATGCTTTTCATAGCTACGTAAAGTACCCGACCCAAGGGAAGAAGTCCACTTCCCACACTAGGAATTCCCAGATGATTTGGCAAAAAAGAACCCAATTGTATGAGAACCTTAAACACTCGGAGTTCTTTCTTTATTCAACAGTAATAAAGGTTATTAGCCTAACGGTGCTTTTTATTACCTTATAGCCTTTCGTAACAGCAAGCACCTCAAATATTCAATTCCTTTCAAATAGGGGCTTACTCTATCACCTCGAACAAGAAAGAGATCTCCCTTGAAAAACACTAAGAGTTCCGAATCGAAAAAGTAAACCGAACTTGAAGGAAGTTCTTATCCTAGAAAGAGTAACCGAGTGAAAAAAAGAAACCGGGCAAAGGAACTACTGTTGTCCATGTAAGGGCTCGAGCTATAGGGGGAGGTAGGGAAGGCAAGCTTATAGACGGCAATCAATCCCTGTGCGGGCAAGCTTATATACTTAAATCCATTCGAGTTCGTTCCTGTTCGCTAGTGATCTATCTCTTATTATGATAACATTAAATTATGATAACATTAAATCCTAGGCTAGGTACGAATACGAAATAGAGAGAAAAGATCCTAGGTAGTAAATAGAGATAAAATAACCTGTATAGGTAGGGAAGGGAGTATAGATAAAATAACCAGTATAGGTGGGGAAGTAAATAGATATAAAATTCCCAGTATAGGGCCGGTAGAGAATGGACGGGAATAGCATGTGTCACGCAGAGAGAAGCATATGTAGAGCATAGATATAGTTTTTATATGACAAAATCAGAAGAAAGGTAAGCAAATCAGAAGAAAGGTAAGAGTAAATAGCCTAGGGTATGTGTGGTCCCGCGCATCAACTAGTAGGAATAGGTATAAGAACACCAGCAACAATAATAAGTGTGGAGGGGCATGGAACACATTAAAAACACCGAACACATAGCTAACCTTTAGTTCCTATCGCTCGCTACCGCCCAGGACTTGTACATAACTTCGTAATAACTTCAGGAACACTAGCGGCAGCAACAATAATAGATATTACAAGTCACTTAACCAAGTCCTGTACCCGGGTACCAGAGTTATGAGCAAGTCAAGTATTTCGCTGTGATAGTATCATTAGTCTTCATTGGGGGTGGATGTTCGGTTGAGTGTCTAAAAAGAAACAGTTGTATCCAACCGACAAACTGATAAGAGGTAACTATTTGATTGACCGCTGAGAGAGAGGGCCGTGGCACTGTTGGAATAGACTCTTTGCGTTAAGAGCTGGATGACTAATGCTATAGGGCGCCAACAAGAATAACTCCACTGGGAAGCCTAAGAACTCGCTAACGCTTACTGTTGAGGGGAATTATAGTAGGGGCACTGAGTTTGCAGAAGAAGTAGAAGGATTCGGTGCCCATGTGCTATTAACTCGTCTTAGCTTACTTTACTTGTGTGTTGAGCCAGCCCTGCAGTAAGTAATAAGTGCTTCTTAGTTGGGTGACTTTATTCTATAATAGGGGTGTAAGAGAGAATAAATGAGTTACGTTTCAGAGTCAATGGTCTAGTTTGGTTCCGCACCTATATTTTGCAAGATCAGAGGAATATTCTTTGCTTGTTTGTTGCGGGGTACCTGGCAGAGTTAGCGGAGGAAGTCGAAAGATTCGATGCGGTGCCTAGCTGAGTTCAACAAGTGTTAACAAGTGAGTTTTCCATTAGGGAAGCAATGCTGTTGTGCGCTAGTAGGTAGTCAACATTTCAATGAGTTTATTACTTTACAAATGGTCCAGACTTATTAATGGCCTTGTGTATAATGTGCTCCCCTACAATACTAGCAAGCAGTCTCTTTTTTTAAAGAAGATAAGCAAAGCAGTCCTTCTTTTTTAAAGAAGATAAGCAAAGCAGTCCTGGGCTTCTTTCTAAACTCACTTAACTCTAACCTAAGCACCCCTGCAATTCACTTAACCTTTCAGAATTAATATTGGCTGGGCTAGACTTTCAGAATTAATATTGGCTGGCATGGCACCCCTCAACTCCAAATAGGATAATATCCCAAAACTCGAAATAGGATAATATCCCCAAAAAAGAAGATAATATCGTGTTCAGCGTATAGAAAGAAGGCTAGTAAACAACACACAGAGTACTTCCGTTCTGAAAAGAATCAGACTTACAACTCATAGAACCAAGTCAAAAATAAGGATTACTGGTTCCTTGCTGTTGGAAACTGGTTACTTTGAAGTTAGAATAGGCGCATCCTCTGCTCTGTGGGTTGGTTCTCTTTCTTATTCATTAAGTGAACTTCTTCTGTAGGAGATTTACAACAAACACTGCTTGTTCCATCATTTCTTCGAAAAACATATAGTAATAGCATCTCATCTCCCTTTAAAACATATAGTAATAGCATCTCATCTCCCTCTTTAAAACATATAGTAATAGCATCTCATCTCCCTCTTTAAAACATATAGTAATAGCATCTCATCTCCCTTCCTTCTAACTAACTAACTAAGCGTTAGCACCCCCCCGAACTAAAACGGAAGAAACTCATGCACTTAGGCGAACTAAAACGAGCTAAGCTAATGCTACTAGCTCCTTCGCTTTAAGAATTGAATTGAGTGTTTTAAGAGGAGAGTTCATCTATTAATGAAGTGACAAACGGCATTGCTTGTTCTTTTGCTGAAAAACTCACTTAAGAACACTGCTGCCTCTAAAGAATGGAATATCGGGGCATCCTATAAGAGAAAAGGTCCATATCTGCCTCCATTGTCTGTCTAAAGCTGCTGCCATGCATTCTTAGTAGGTTCCTTTCACCCCCAGCATCTTATGTAATTTCTTAACCTTACTGTAGTAACTAAAAAAAGCTATAAGGAATAGGCTAGAAAGGAAATATGCGTTCATTGTATATAATAGAATGGAGTGAAAAAACAAACCGACTCTGTTACTCCTGAAACTGGAAGTTAGAATATAGGTCCAGCTATCCCGACTACTTGAATGGAAGAGCCTAATTACTGCCCTGGCTTCTTGTTCTCGTATACTTGCTTGTTATAGTAGCCCCTATACTAAGCTTGTTCCCCGCACCCCCAAGAGTAAGCGTTAGCACTTAGGCGAACTCCACTATTACATATTAGATGGGCACGCACCTCACAACATAGGGAAAGGCGCAAAGTAAAGTCATTCACCATTTTAAGAATCTTTCAAAGTAAAGTCATTCACCATTTTAAGAATCTTTTTGTATAGAGCGGTTGGTTAAGTAGACTGATTCTATCTATAAGATATTAGTAAGCTCACTCACTCCTTATGAATCCGGTGGAGGCTGAATACGATTTAGAGCTCTTTCCTTGCGCACAAGCAAAACCCTCATCCGCCCCTTCCCTTCCTTCAACCCGATTCCATCGAGACAGTTCTAATGCCCTTAGTTAACTCTTCTATCCATTTATTTCTGTCTTTTTAGGATTCATTTGTAGAATTTATGGTTTACACTGAACTTATGAAAATATCACCTTCTTTCCTATACTTCACTCAAATACCGCCCCGAACCAGCTCTGAACTTAGCCTTTCCTGTACCTTGACCTTTATCTAAGTCATATTCCCTTATGCCTTACCTTTCCTATGTTCTTTCCTAATAGGTGTGTAGGGTGATTCTTTTGTTATATATTGAAGCCCCATAGAGTAGGTAGGGTGATTCTTTTCTTCTATTGAGCCTCGAGTAGGGGGATTCTGGATTTCTATTGATGAGATGTGTGCCCATATAAAAGTCAGTACTAGTTTAGTTATCAGAGCGTTAGTAAACAAGCTAAGTATATTAAGCTAAGCGCTAACGGAGTGGAGTAACGGGGATGGGATGGTAAGTGAGTAAGGAGTCAGGAAGCATGACTTTGTGTTGTTTACCCTTTCCTTTCTATACACTATTCAACCTATCTTCTTCTCTTTCGTGCCTATTGCTTTGTGTTATTTACCCTTTCTTTCTATACACTACTATGAACGCTATCTTCTTCTCTTTCGCGCCCATTGCTTTACGGAGTTCACTGTTCGAACAAGCCCCGAGAGTAAAGTAAACAGAACAAGCAACGAACCAAACAAGCGACTGGACTTATTGCGCCGTTGCTTTTCAATGGAGGATAGTGCTCAACTTATAGTAGAAACTAAGCGCACCTAGATAACTTTCTTTTTCTTATTGACTAAGCGCACCCAGAGAGACGTACCCTCTTATTTACTGAGGATTTGATGGCTAGGCTAGGTATAATTGATCTTCTGGTCTTATAGAATAAAGTCAAAACAAAGCATTGCTTACTACTAGTAATGGTGAAAAGAACAAGCTTAGTTGTGCTAACGGGAGCGAGCTCTCGGGGCGCTAACGCGAGTTGCCCAGGAGTTAAAGGTATAGGAGTCCGATATAAGTATTAATAAGTGGAGATAAATATCAGAAACATAAGATAAGGGTATGACCAATCTCCGGAGAGTAGTATTAATCTTAATAAACAGTAGTCAGAATATGAGAAATATTCCGATAAAACTCAGAGGTAGGGGAAGCAAAATGGAGGACTTGTTAATAACTCTCAGGACATTGTCTCCCTTTTGCCTACTAAATACTCTTTAGCTAGTGTTCATCCATCATCTGTTGGTGTTGGCGACTCGAGAGGCTCTTAGCACTGTTACTTATTAAGCCTGGCTTAGATCTTTTCCTAGTTGACCCTAAGCTATAAACATTCCATTCTGATCTGACTTTCAAGCACGAGCACCTGGCATAGAATTTAAGTAAAGACACACACACCATACCCTTCTATTATTAATATTACTGGTACAGGCTGGCATCCCTTCTGTAAAACTATGTTAGCGCCTACTCAAACATTAATTGATTATGGAGCACGTATAGATTTGTGAAAATACACTGCTGCTTCCCCTTATTGGGAATCTGATTCTAGCACCGATCCCCTGGTCTTGAGTCTTGAAACTGCATGTTCATTTGCATCTTGATTTCTTTCTATACTTGTACTCATTTTTCTCTTTATTTGCTTTAGTAGTAGTAGCTTTGCGGTATAGTTGCTTGAGTGGAGCGGGTGAGGAATTAGGACCATAATCAAGATCTTCCGCTTATTCATTGCCTGTTACAGTTTAATCTATAAGATCATCTCTTTCATGAGGTCCATTATAAAGTCGAGTTCTTGTTGACAACGAAGAAAGTACTTATGGAGCGCTAAGTCAATGAGTTTAATCCCGAATTTCATCTTATACAGAAGTCGAAGCCGAATGCACCACTACAAGGTTAGGAAGGAAAGGAAGCGGAGTAAGGAGCAGTTCCAGTTCAGTTATTCGATTTCCCTTTGCTTAAAGAGTAATAGAGTGAGAGTGCTAGTACGGTATAAGGGTGAAGGAAGCATCTCTTTACTCTTAAGTGTTTTACTTTTCTCGGTTTAAGAAGAAAAGAGATGGTTGCCCTAGTATAGAAGTGTTTGTAATAAGAGAATCATCTATTTTATAGAAATTCCATTCTGCAATTACGACTTTCAAGAAAGAGCCCGTACAATGGACGGAGAACACTCACTCGCAAGGATATAGGAGAACACTCACTCGCTACGAACCTAGCCTAGACTAAACTAGCTCCCAAAGCAAAAAGATGGAGACCAGGCCCAGTTGATTACAAAATGCTATTTATGCCCCTAAGCTTTAAGACCCGGTGGTCCAGAAGTACGGAGTTGTTCCTTGTAGGGTAGTTATTCAAGTTTCGTTCTTGTGCTGGTTAAGTCTATGGTTACTTATTTGTTTGTTTCCCAGGAGTGTTCCTAGTTAAAGTAATAGAATCACTTGTTTCAGCCCTTGTTATGTAGCTGTTTCCATTCCTGTATGCCCAGGTTCCTGTTCCATTCCTGTATGCCCAGGTTCCTGTTCCATTCCTGTATGCCCAGGTTCCTGTCTTGGTGGCACCAGTATCAGTTTGAAAGTCAGGCAGGGGTAACTCGCTCCCCTTATTGCTTATGGTCCTGTCCTTTACTGACTTTTCTTCTTCAATCGTGGAACCTGCTCCTATGTATCTGACTGTTAGCCTAACCATTCCTTTGATCTAATTCGAATATCTTATAGGCACCTTAATATCTCTTTTGTTGGTATTCCGTTCTCTTCTCTAATAAGTGAGTTAAGCAAGTTATATTGGCTTTAACTCCATTGTTTTAGGGGGAGAGAACAGCGCTACCGCTATACACAAACAAAGGAATTGTTATAACTAAGCGGCTTTCAACTAACCAACCTCTGATCTTAGGCCCGGTCCCTCTCTTTAATCGACAACACAACCATTATTATTATTATAAACCTGACTTGCTCGTCAACAAACCCCTTGCCTATTGATTGATACATTGATTGAAACCCGCGTAGGGCACAACACACCCCAGTATTTGATTCAATTTCTAATATGAGAAAACATCGACAAAGGAAATAGAATTAATGGAAGAAAGCTTGACTTTCAACTGGCAGCTAACCTATATGGTATAGATTCTTAAACTCATACTTAGCTTAGAGGAAACCATTACGCCGCAAGCAGTGCTCAAGGGAATAGAAAACTCCTAAAGTTTTGTGCTCCGATTACGCTAAGCAAACTACTAGCAAATAGAATATCAATCTAATATGAGAAAACCCATTCTACTTATCAATAAAGGAATACTTAATTCCGGAATGAAAAGCAGTAAAGGCAGCTTTAGGTGTAGTAAAGCAAGGATGTAAGGCCGTTTGACAAGCAGGAATGAAAGCAAGGGGAGGTAGTTTGAAAACGAATAAGTGGATCGCTAGATATAGAATGCAAGTTAGGAAGGGGATATTTCAATAGTAATAACAGAATCAAAGTAATTAACTAAGGTCTTGTTCTCAGTGGGGTAATTCCCAGTCCCTAGGTGAGCTCCATAGTTCATAGTTTCTTTCCCGGTTGCTAGTTAAGGTCTCATACGCCCGAGGTCTATTCTGACTAGGCCCTCCTTTATTTCCTTTCCTTTGGTTAGGTTGGGTTCCCTACTCTTGTACCGAGCCTAATAGTAATGGTTGTCGTTTTCAGTCCGTTACTAACTAGTGGATTCCCTAGTTGTTATTGGGATTCCCCCTTTATTGCCCTCAAGCCCTTTGCTTGTTCAACTCTTATTGGTAGTGGTTGGGTTCTTACTTCTGAATTCAATTCTTATTAGGTGGAGGTAGTACCCTAGTTTCTTGTTAAAAGATCCGAATCAGCAGTTTTAGTCCAAGAAGTAGTAGTGGGCCTCCCGAGCTATGAGCACGAGTATTGTCGGTAGTGGTTCCATTCCCGTAACTGAAACACTTATCCCTTATTTCCACTTTTATTCCCAGGCCGCGATTGATTGAATTCTTTCTTTCCTAATAAATAGATTCGTAGAAATGTAACTCTCACATAACCATAACCGTTGGGGTTTTATGACAAATAGATCATTTATTACACCTAATAGAGTTTATAATGCATTTGATGCCTATAACAAAGGGCTCTAGGAATTATTGTTAAGAGCGTAAGGCCTAGAAGTAGCAAAACAAGGTTCCATTCCATTATTTAAAGAAGAAAAGTTTGGCGGGGCAGGCTAAGATAAGGTAATTCAAGAGGATACTTGAGCTGGGGGAGCGAACCCTGTTAAGGAAACTGACGCGTAACGGGAACTCGCTACCGCCCTAACGTCATCTGTAGGCTTTTACTGTAGGGGTTATAACAAAAACTAGCCTCACTTAACTCGCCAACGCGCAACTAGTTCTCTGCCGGCATTAATTAAGGGCACAGGACAAAGATATTAAAGCAGGGGAACAGGGGCTCCTGCCGCTACCAATTACTTAAGGGCAACTATGAACTTGAGCTTCCTAATTAATAGCGTTAGCAGGGAGGCGCTCGAAAGTCAAGATGGAATGAATTGTTTGTGACCCTTCCATTCCTTATTGATATATGTAGGCAGGTGAGAGAGAGAAATTGACTTGACTGTTTGATTCGTTGCGCCACAAGTAAAGTTTTCTGGTGCAAGTAGGAGTACTGACCGTGATACCCTGACTTTATATTCTTTACCGCTACGTGGGCAGTGGAGATACGTGACCTTACCGCTCTCTTGGGGCTCAAGTTTCTTCCTTCTCCAGTTTATGCTCTCTACTTCGGATATGGAAAAAGCTTCTTTGCGCTGTTCTGAACCTTCAATCCTACTCAACTCCAACCTGCTTGCTCGAGCGATTCAGAAAGGAGAGTTTCAGGAGAGTATGGAGCAGTTCCTGGTTCTGGGAAAGAATATAGTACTGGCTCTGTATTTGTTGAGTTCGCAAGTCATATTCATATATGGTATGTATTATAGTGGTTAAGCGTAAGTGGAAGAGTCTCAAGGAAGAGTATACAGGTCTGGGTGGACAGTGTCATTGTAGACAGAATGATTAGCCCCTTTGATAATGCATTGCTGTGCGAGCTCGAGTCTCGTCTCTTGGTGAATTAGTTTACTCTAGTATAGAATTGATTGTAATAAGAAATGACATGATGAGTTAAAGTCGACGAGAATGGCGCCTGGAAAGCAGAGTGAAAGGAAGCAACAGGTACTTGGTGGATCACCATCAGCAACAGCAAGGGGGCAAGCTAGTAGTTGATTTATAAAGAAGAGAGTTTTAGAGTAGACTTCACACAGTCGGAATTGAGACACTCTGAGATGAAAACAAATCTCAATTAGTGGGGCTCTGATCTATACTTGGCCTATACAAAATGAATCATTTATCTTTATATAGGATTCCATTTATGATTCAACTCTGGATTCCACTTACTGAACTGAATCGCTGAACTATAACAGGCAATTCTCCACTCTTTTCTCAAACTTTCATTATTATTATGGCCTGCTCTGGCTTATTCTGATTTCTCTTGGATACATTCAAATTAATAGTAAAGAAGGGCAGTCTCATCTAACTCTGGCTCATCTCTTCTCTTCTTCTACGAGGAGGAGTGGAATTATTATATTTATGAGTTATACTCTTGGGGGCGAGTAACGTCTAGTCAAGTTTCAAGGGAAGTCACTAAAACTAGAGTGTCAAGGAAAGTCTCCACAAGTGCTTTGTTCGGCAACTACTAATAATTAAGGGCTGCTAGTGTTCGTCCTCTGCTCCGGCTACTCTACCTCTGGTTCCTGTTAACGATAGGGCTGGGCTGCTATCAAAAGCTTCCCGCTTCGTTGCTTGCATCTGATCTGGTTTACTTTCCTTGCACTCAAAGATAGGCTTTCAGCACCTTTAACTCTATTTAATCCCTTGTTTAATCTGTCTTTGTTGCCAGAGTTAGATAAGCCTCATTCAGGTATCTTCCCACAGAAGAGGATTTAGCTATTAAGTCTGAACACCACTCCCATAAGTAGTAAGTAGGGTTAACTCCAATTCTTTAAGGAGAAGTTCTGCACTAACAGGACTTGTTCAACTACTTCTTATCCTGCTCACAAGAACTATAGCACAGTAACTCAACTTTCAACAAATCATGAAACAAGCCCTGCTGCTGGCAACCCCACCTCTCCTCGCGTTACAATTCCTAGTCCTGACTTACTTCTTTCCCCTGCTGCTTACTACTATTGCATTCTCTTACCCTATAGCTTAACTAGAACCCGAACTCACTATACTTGATTAACCGACAAGCCAATCCATAACCTCTCTACACGACCAACGTCCAACGCTCCCTTATGATTATTAGGATAAATACCCCGGAGTTTCAGATTAGTAGGAATACAAGTGGTAGAAGACCTGATAGCGGTAACAAAACTAATGACTCTTTGTCTTATTCTTTTATCTTTCAACAGTCTATGCTCCTGCTCTACCTATTACTGTAACTGCAGGATCTGGATATGCAATTGACTATTAATTGAGGGATATCCCTATTAATACGAATCATAAGAGATAGGTTGCTAAGGCGCAGAGTCAAATAAATACTTTAAGTAAGGAAAGCTAGACCACTCCTTTGACTTGTGTATGCAGAGAGTTAGGCGAGAAAGAGAGCCCTAAGGTTGGCAAGAAAGAGAGCCCTAGGTTAGTGACTTATTCTATCTCATCTGTGCGCTATATCTGCCCCAATTCCCTATCTTAGTCAAAGAGAGAAAGCAACCACTTTGCGTTAAGCCAAGCAGACAAACAGACAGTTTTCATATAAGTAAGGGCGAGAATTCCACCAGTAAGTCAAAGAATAAAACCCCGAGAAGCATGCAAAGAAATAAAACAAGCCCAGCATGCAAAGAAGAGAATAAAGTACTGTGGGAGTAGCCTTCCCGCGTCTGTAGGTCTAATAGAAGCCGGTAGCTAACCTAGCACTCCTACTAAGAAGAAATATAATAGAAGCCGGTAGCTAACCTAGCACTCCTACTAAGAAGAAAGAATGACACTAAATGCAGAGGCATAGGTCGGGGCAGAGTCAAGTACTGGCGAGTCGACCCCCAAAGAAAGGGAAGCTCCCCTAGGTAAAAAGATTTCTAATTGAATGCGAAACTAAGGGATTCCACTGCTTTAATACCAGATCCATAGTTTTAAGCTTGAACACCGCCAAGTTAACCTATTTAGCTGACTTTTTAGCTGATTCATCTGCTAGATCTTCTGATTCTTCACCTGCGAAGAAACTAAAGGAATTGACACTCCAACAGGTAATTCATAAACTGACTTGATAAAGAGGTGTTCTTCCCACTACTCGGCTCGGTGTTGCCTTCAAGATCTGGCTCTTCTTATATTTATTAAGCTCCTGCCGCTACACATTAGTAAGGTAGAAAACTACAGAACTAGTATAAGACTTAGAATGAAAGCTGACTGACTTTCCCCTTTTCCAAGCTCTTATCGCTTAATTTATATACTTTTAAATGCATTATTTAGAAGAACAGTGAGAGTTTAGTCTACAGGCGAGGAAGCAGTTAATTACTTATAAGCTATAAGGTTATAAGCTATAAGGCAGTTAGTCTAAGGTAACTCTGTAAGGCAAGTAACCATTAGAAACCTTCGCAACAAGGCCTAGGAAGTATCAAACTCAATTCTTAGAGGAGCACATACGAGGTTGGTTCTAACTAGTTATAAACGAGTCCTTTGTTAACCTGTTTTTTAGTCCTTTGTTCACCCTTCCGAGATACTTTAACACCCGATTTAGAGTCCCTTCCGAGCTATGTCTTAAAATGAAATCAAATAATTCTTTCTTTCGCATAAGCCGCATCAACTGAGTCAGCAGCAAGTGCAAAGTAGACAAGATCCGTTATTGGCTGCTATTATAGTAGTCTGGGAGCCACTAACTCTGACGCTCGAACATAGGACTTGGTCAAGGTACCGGACCAATACCAATTATGTTGAGAGTTCCTTCCCATTCTTATACTTACTATATCTGTCTGCTTGGTTGCTCTTTCCTTATTTAATAATATAGTTTCCGGTTTCAATTCAGAATTCAACGACTAAGTACAATTGACTTTCCGTGCCTTTTTCGTAGTTGCCCAGTCTCCCGGTAGTAGATAACAGTGCCTCTTGCCCTTCACTCACCCTGCTTTGCTTCTTTATAAGATGCAACTGGGGGTTCAACAAGGGATCGGGTGCCGCTTACGCTCAGACAAAGTCAAAGTAATAGAGTTCCCCGTGCAAGCATTGAGGCTAACTTTTTTCTTATCGATCAGATGCTGTTCAAAAGGAAGTTTCAAGCGTGGGAGGGAAAGGAAAGGATAGTATAGTAACCTTTCAGCTAGGTTAAGTGTTGAGGGTGTTGGTGCCATTACCAAGTGCTTTATTGTTAGCTCTAAGTCTTGTTCGGGCAGATGAGAGTACTGGCATGGGTTCTACAGCTCTAGCTCCAGCCTATGATTCCGTTTATTACAAACAAATAAATCAATCAAGTTATTGCTCCCGAGCAAACTCCTAAAAGGCTTCTGATCTTGCGTCTAATCCGGCTTTTTCTCTTTAAACAGCATATTTGCTTTCTTCCCGTGACTACCTGTATTTAGAGAGTCCCTTTCGGAACTCGTCCCCTGAAGTAAAAAGAATGTTATCAAGCTGTTAACTGACCGCGCAACTCCACAAGCTTGTTTCCTTTCCTCTGGACTTGAATAGAAAGAATATAGCGCTATGTGGGCATTCGATTCGTCGGCTTCTATATACGAATACGATTCCACTATAACAGCTAACGTTTCCGTACGCTAAGCGGCCCAATTATGAGTTTTAGGGCTTATAGGCTTGTCTGCTTGTCAGGCTCAGGTTAGCTTGGCGGTTAGCGAGAGGGAGGTCAACTCTTACTTATGAGGTCAACTTCATCAGGAGTAGTTTCATCCCTAGTTTAATCCTTTGTTGGCTAACACTCTAGAATACTGGACTAGCTCATAGCTCATTAATATATATTCATTAGTGACTGATTCTCTATGCAGGGAAAGTGAAACTATACTATACTCGGTAAGAAAGTAAAGTCAGCTGCTATCGGTTCAGAAAAGGGAGTTGCGGGAAGGAAATAATTAAAGAAAGATGGAGAAGGAGCTGAAGGTACTGAAAGCCTGTTATAGAACCAAGTAACAAAAGGGGATAGATAGTTTACCGGGGCCTTAGCGCTTTCATCATTTCTTCCTTCTAGCTACCCTTGCTTGTTCAGTTTCCAGAGAAGAAACAAGATCATAAGATGGATTAGGTGAAGGTAAGCTTGAGTAGAATAAAGATTCTCAGTAGGGGAGCCGAAGCAGGAAACAAATAATAATTCCAAGCAACTACAAGCTCTAAGTCATGTTC
Source organism: Musa schizocarpa (assembly GCA_900464855.2). Classification (NCBI taxonomy): domain Eukaryota; kingdom Viridiplantae; phylum Streptophyta; class Magnoliopsida; order Zingiberales; family Musaceae; genus Musa; species Musa schizocarpa. Next base: position 213,017 of record LR890030.1, read on the forward strand.
GGGTGTTTGAGGATGAGATGAGCCGAATTCATTTAAAAGAATTAATTACTATCCAGAGTAGCGGTAAGTTAACCATATTCTTTAATGAAACAGTATTCCTCACCAGCACCGGATCTAGCTTCTCCTCGAAAGTCACTTAGTATATACCTTCCACCTCTCAAGTAGTAAAGTAAAAGAATGGAACTAAGTAGTAACACCTCTGCCTGCTCTGGGCCATAAGAAAGTAGCCAGCTAAAGCAGCCCTTGCCCGAGTTGAAGCTAAGTCCTGCATTTTATTGGCGAGTTTACTTAGAAGCCAGTTTTCCCCTGCCCTCTTGCCAAGTGAAGTGGGTGGTGGTGCTCTTAACTAACCTAGTGCTCTTGATCAACCATCTAGTTTGTATTGAACTAAAGAGGAGAGTGGACTGCACACTTTCTGAATTGATAAAGTAAACGCTGCTGGTTTCCAAGCAGACTCCTACTGTAGTATAACCTATGTGCTAAGGGAGTTTCTAGGTTTAGGTGCATTCTTATGAGATATAGATAGGCCAGGGGACAGCCCATAATTAGAATGCTATGTCTTTACTGGATTTCTTTCCCTATACACCTATTTCTTCTTAACCTGTAGACTAAACTATCACTGCGGACTGCTTTCCTGTCACCCGAAACCTTACTTGAAACAGCTGATTCTGTTGGGCCAGGACTATCTTCAGCAAAGTAAACAAGGAATTCCATTTATCTATCTCTTGCCGTTAGCACACGACCTCTCCTTATTGGAGTGAAAAATGTAATTGCTGCTGACCTCTTACGCCAACACCATCACCACATCTTATTTACTATTCTAATTTACCGCAACTCGTGGCCTGGTTGGTTACCAATCTATAACACCCAGCTACCTGGCACCCTGCGGATTATCTCTCTTCTTGCCAGTCAATACTAGAGCATCTAATATCACTCAGGCTACTATACCTATTGCTCCTAGACCTCTGGTTCTTCTTGATTACTTAGTTATTCTAACAGGGCTCTCCTCTGGCTCACAAACACATAGCAAGTAGTAGCTTTCACTTAAGAACCCCCTCTCTTTGTCCGTTAGTCGTAGCTTGGCGAAGTAAAAAATGCCCCTATACTTGGATTCTCAGAAGTAACAATAAGGTTAAGGTTTTCCTACAAACAATCATTACAATCACATGTAGCACACCTGAACAATCACATGTAGCACACCTGAACAATCATTACTAACACATGTAGCACACCTGAACAATCACATGTAGCACACCTGAACAATCATTACTAACACATGTCGCACACCTATAATCATCAATAAATCTATATCTGCACAGGTAGCACACCAGTAATAAGTAATCAATCAATCTATATCTATCTGCACATGTAGCATACCAGTAATCTGAAAGGAAATCCATATTTAACTTCTGCACCGCGCATCAGAAGCACAAACTATCAGGCAATTAGAGTCGACAACAAAAGAACTAGAACTGGCACCACTACAAGGTAAAGCCAAGAAATAACAGCACTCATAGACAACAAAGGGAAAGCCAATCACGCAAAGGGTAAAGCCACTCCATTTTCATTTCAAACAGAAACAACATTTCCATCTGAGGCTGATCAAACGGTTCTTCAAGGCAAGGAGAGTTCGGGCAAGACAAAGAAGTGCTTCTTCCAATGGCGGACTTCATATTTATGAAGAAAATGTAGTTCCTCACAGCGCTTTAAGAATTAATCAGAGGCAGGCTAAAGTGAGCGATAAAGAAGCTCTGTATTAGCAGTTGAAACGGAGGTTCGCCCTTAGTCCTTGAACATGGGCATAGGTATTAGTACTCTCAATCTGGGTTTCCTGCCTTTCAAGAGTAGTGGTCGGCCAGAGGAACTTATTAACACACTAAACTATTTGCCTTGACTTTGTTGATGGCTGTTCTTCTCCTGCGCGGTATATGATAGCGGTAGTATCTTTTGGTGCTTGTTCCTCGCCCCGAGTGGGAATTTTCTTCGAGCTAGATTCGGATTCGGCTTCTGTATATGATGAAAGAAGAACTGGGCGAACAGAACCAGGGCTCGGGCTCCCCAGGGAAAGGACATAAAAGCTTTACATATTTCTACACATCAGTTAATAGGGTTATATCCCATCTAAGAGTTCGGCTAGTCTTTTCTGCTTTATCCAACCAAACTATGCATGCATCAAATCTGGAGCCCAAATCGCCTTATACACTTGATTCTAAAGGAGTGGACTAGCTCAGCTTCGGAATTGGACTCAACGGTGCGACAAATACTCTATAATTTATTGATTGGTGCCTTTGCCTTTACTTATCTTCAAGCTATACTGTTTGCTCTAGAGGTGATTATTTTTAGTACGAATCATAGAGGGAAGAATCCGTTTCAACAGAATAAGATGCTGAATTGTCTGTTCGAAAGAAAGTAGTGTTTGTTGTCGACTCTCAATCAGGTCAATCAAGTGTTTAAGCTAGATAAGGAGCATAATCAATTCAGTTAACGGGTTAAGTCGGTTCAGAACAAAAAGGAGAATTTCGGGGTGGAACAAGCAAGAATGTCGCTATAGGACTCCGGGCGTACTCATTATCTTATTTCGCTTTGCTTTGGAACCAATTACAATGATTCTATTAATTACTATTATTCTCTTCACTTTACCTTGAGCCAATTACTATTATTCTCTTCACTTTACCTTGAGCCAATTATTATATATTAAGTATTGCTTTTTAAAGTGTATGCGGGTAATAATGCTTGTTCTGCTGGGGCATGGCATAGAGTAGGGCTTTTGGTCTGGTCTGATACTTGCTTCTTTCATTCTGGATTGCCCCTTAGGGCTTATGCGCCAATCAGAGAAATTATCATCATGCGCACACCACAGCACAAAAATATAAGCAATATAATCATAAGATAACAGTATAACACTGGAAGAATAAGATAACAGTATAAGCCATAAAAGAATAAGCTAAAGGAAAGGCTGACTTCACCTCAAAAGTAACAACTAAAGACTATTTTGGTTAATGGGATACAAACACTCGCATATAAGAATGGAAATAGGTAGTGTCAGCTTTCGAGTTGTCCTCACAGGGGCAGACTAAAACACGGGACCGTGGAATGAGGCTAAGCTGCTATAAGACTAAAGCACACAAGGAAGGCTTTCACCCAGGAGTATATGAATGGGTTTTCGTTTTCTCTGTGTAAGTACCCTCAGTAAGACTCTTAGCACGGCGCTGAAGAATATAGCCGGGATGAAACAGATGAAACACCCGCTCCGCTAACAGGAGCTGATGAAGGCAATAATCTAAGTCAAGGCAATAAGGCTTCTTTATCTAAGTTTCAAGCAGGGGAAACTCTGCTAATGGCAAATATATCGTTGAACCTAAGAAACGGTCTTTCTGGTGCATTTGTAGCCCGACTTTCAGCTTCTTCTCTTGTCGATGTAGACTTCCCAGCAGGATACCCCGACTTTAGCACAGCTTCTTTCTCTTGGATACTTTCTTTCTTCTTCTCTAGCATCTGCTTTCACTCTTCTTCTCTAGCATCTGCTTTCACTCTTACTCAACCAGTCAATTTTACTTACCCTTCTTGTTAGCGCAACAAGGAATTCCCCTTTAAGTAAGCGCTTTACCCCAATCAGTAAGCTAACGCCACAACACTAGTTTCTTGCACCAAGTCAAACAATAATGTAATCTTTAAGATTAACTGATTATCTTTTACTTCTGCTTACGGGGTTTAGTTTCGAATAAAGCATTCGCAAGTTCTGCGGTGCCTCAATTCCTATGTTATACGAGGTGCGCAAGAGAAAGATTCCATAACAGTTTGGCAAGGCTTCAGGGACGGGGGAGTTTCTATTTCCATTGAATTCTTTGCATCCTGTGCAAAAGTGCATTCTTTTACTTGCGCTAATGGAGCTCTTGTTGAGTTCGCCACTTATGGTTAATGCTCTCGTCTTGTATATAATGGGGTAATTATTTAATCTGAGGTTAAGCCGTCAGCAACAATTAGAGTTGAGTTCGGAGTTGGTTGGCAACTTTCCTTTTCTTATATGGGAATGTGTTACTTAAATTCCTTTCCTTATTAATAGAGTAACAGAGTTTGTGCGTTTAGGGATGCTTAGTGTTATGATTTGGAGCTAAGCTAGCAAGCATGAGTATTGTTTAGGGGTGCGCTAACGGTTCCAGAAGCCAACAAGCTATGGCAATAACAGCAAGGGTGTAGTACTCTTATATGGGGCACAAATCAATCTTCTTTTTTTTTCTTTAAGTAAACGCCAGTCAGCAGCTAGAGAATAGAGCGAGCAATCAGATTACTTTCTTCTAGAGAATAGAGCGAGCAATCAGATTACTTTCTTAGATAATAGGTGCGCCCCGATAGTAATATTTGAGGTTACTTCCTTCTAGAATAGGTGCAACAATCCCCGATAGTAATATTGGAGGTTCCCTTTAGAATAGATTAACTTCTCCTAAATTATTAAACAAGCCAAAGTGCTTATGTGAGCTATCGGGGTAACGCGCTAAGGCTAATTCTAATCAAAAGCCCATAAATTAGTTCAGAGGTTTTGTTACAAATATCGATTAGTTGTGTAAACAATTCCATGATTTTCAAGAAGCAATGGCGTAAGGAGTTCGCTTGTGCGTAGGAGTAAAGTCCAGCGTTTGAGATGAGAGCTTGAGTTCACTTTCCTCGCATCAATGCTTTCCGGTTGGTTCTATTCCTTTATGATATGAAGAAAGGCTTTTTATCGACGAATAAGCTCTTTTTACTTTGTTTGCCCTAAAAGCTCATCGCTATTGCCTACTTCCGGGTTTGATTTCCCCCCTCTTTTGCTACTTTAGCTGTCTTCAAAACAGGAATAGCTAAGAGTTAATCCGGATCCGGAATGTTGGTAAACCTATTTACCTGATTCAGTGAAAGCCACTACTCAGAAAGTAAGAAAGCTAGCGCTATTATCGCCAAGCATGGAATGACTTATATAAAGAGATCTTGACCAGTAATTCCACGGGCCTACACTTATTTTGATACCTACCATCCTTTCCCGGATCCTCCTCATTCTTGTGACTCATGAAGACTAGTTAGTTACTGCGCTTACCGCTGATCCCAACGTGTTATAGATTATAGTAATGAATAGATTGATTCTAGTAATGAATAGATTCCTTTAATTCCATTTCCCATACGATGGGATCTGTCTATATACATACGATAAAGTATAGTGTTAAAGTGTGTTTGGCTTTTCTCCCTATCTTTTTATTACAAGAGAGTCTCTGTCATCTAATGGAATGTGTGAACTATATCTCTCTGGTTGGAATCTTTAGTCTCTGTGTAATCCAGTGGAATGTGTGAACTATATCTCTCTGGTTGGAATCTTTTTCATTTCTCTGGGTAAGCTAGACCTGCAGACGAAGCATGCGAATCCACGTAAGCCATTGAGAAAGAGCATAAGAGCAAGAGGTGCCAACCCCAAGGGTGTGCCCACGGTTCTATATCTTTATTTCCTTATATAGCTAGCAGCATCCCTTTTAATCAGTGGATATTGGCATTCTCACTGCCCCACTACCACACCACTTTAGTCCACACGCCTATTCGCATTAATGCCTTCCATATCTATTAGTCCACACGCCTATTCGCATTAATGCCTTCCATATCGATCAGTCCAAAAAGCCTGTAGCGATGCCAGCTGCTACTGCTGCAAGTAAACGACTAACGACTAGTCTCTAACCAAATGTACTTTTCTCAAAATACAAATATCATACCATTGTTCCCCGCGTGAGCTTTTCTTCACTTCACTATTTACATGGGATCTCTAACGAACGGATCCGGCTGTGAAACTACGTGTGTTGGCTTTACTATTCTTAACTGGAATAATAAATGAAGCCAAGTCGACTTGGTCTAACGTATACGCTTGGCCTAGACTTGAGATTAGCACATTGCTTGTTGAACTCCTAAGGCACAAGTATAAGAATACAGAATGGAACTTCCAAAGGGTGATTAGACACAAGCCGCCTAGAGTGCTGCCTGCCAGCGGAAGAACGTAACGAAAGTAACTCAGTGCTCCATACGGTGGAAATGAAAGCATAATGGGTTCGGTGTAGACGATGCTTGCTTCATAAACCTAAGGTGGAATAGTTGGCTTTTCGACAGCTACGTATGCAGGCTTCTTTCCCTTATCCTTTACATGGACGTCGGGAAGATCATCTGGTTTTCAGTGAAGTTCCAAACATCGAGCCACGGTATGATTTGGCTTCCCACAACAGGCCGGTTTCCGCCCAACCTCTTCCACTCTTAGTTGTATGATTGGTAAAGGATCAATGGCCTCTAGCCAAAATAAGAGGCTTCAATGTTGTGGTGATCATAGGGTTTTTCATCGTACTTCCTCATTGAGTGGAACTGGAAGGTTATTATCGTTTTTAGCAAGGATCTGGACTTTGATCAGCTCGTATTCCGGCTTCCGTCCAAAAAAAAAAACTAAAGATGCCAGCACTTATCTTTAATCCATCTGAGCCATTACACCTTACTGCTGCCTTCCAAGCCCGTACACTGTGATGTTATAATTTCCATTGCATTCTTATGGCTGGTGCTGTCGTTGATCCATCCTCCAATTGGGGAGCCACGTATACTATTCTGGGGAGGTATGCTAATCGATGATATACTTATGTTGCTAGTGCTACTGGAGCTGCTGCTAGATATGCGCTTAACTGGCTCTAAACCCTCCTACCCGATAAAGGAATGGAATGGAAAGTAGTCTTTTCACTGATCAGCATTTCTAATTACCGAGGCACCTATGTATTCTGAGGCAGAAACCCATGTTATCATTCTTTGGTAGTCACTATTTGTCTTCCTCTCCTGACTACATGTCGTTTCCTTGGTCAATGTATACGAAAGTCTCTGACTGAACTAAGTTCATCATCAGGCATGGGTTCTCCACGAGCTGTTGATGTTTGGTTATTCAAAATGTCGACTACTTTTGGGTCCTATGTCTGTGTCTACGACTTCTGATGCACAGATGCTCTCTTTCTTTAAGGGAGGTTGGCTTTTTCTGATTCCGGGGAAAGTTAGCCCTTCCTTCTGCTCGCTTTGTTGCGGCCGGATCATTACTTGTTTATGTCTATCCTTAGTATTATTCCTATGGACGGGACATATGATAAGAAGATGGAGTTTGGACGTAGGAGTGAAAATCCAGGGAACAAGGATAGTTTGCTTTTGCGCCAGCTCGGCATGCTTGCTTTAGGAAGAAAGACCACACCTAACAACCCTTCAATCAAGTTCATTCCTCTGGAAGTAACAATCAGTGAAAACTTACTTGTAACAAAGTGCCTGGAGCAAGTTAACTGCCGTATCGCTATGAGTACTTTTCATTGAGCAAACAGAGCTGTAACTCACTTCTGTTAGAAAGGGGAATAGTTTTCTACTAGTCTTATCGATTGACAAGAAGAAGGAAGGGGAGAAGAGTCTATCATGTCGGATAAACTACCTTAGATATGCAATTGGAAGATATTGATGTTCCGGCCGATGGAATTTAAGGAGAAGGAAGGGCCGATGCGTCCCAAACAGATGAATTAGGTTAATGGGCGTCAAGAGATGACACACCTAGGTCAGCCACATTATAAGTTTTCCGAAGAATAAGCTTCGACGTCGCTCAAGAGGCGAAAAGGCTAAACCGAGGGAGCAGCTAGATCTATTAGAAAATCCTTGCGAGAAAAGAAAGGAAGAATGTGCTCAGGGATCAAAGCAACTTATTCATCCACTGGTTTAGGCGCGAAGTGAACCAGCTGTAGGTTGAGCAAGGGAAGACATTTACTGCACTGAGATACTAGTCCGGAGTTTACTACTCTCCGATCCCCTTCCACGGTTCTGACCGGAATCATCGATTTGGAAGATAGAATTGTAGGACATGTATGGTTAGGTTCCATTTGTATACTTGGTGGAATCTGGCATATCTTAACGAAAAAGGGCTCGCCGTTCACTTGTATGGTCTGGAGAGGCGGACCTATACCGGTTTAGGTCAATATCTAATACAGGGTAAGTGCTTTTTTGAGGGGAAACTATGCGCTGGTCGGAAGAACGGGTAAAGAGATGGATCCCCTTCTTATCCTTTCTGATTTATCTTCCTCTTTCTTGCTTGGCTTTCCTGTTCGATCGGATACAGACATGGCAATCGTTGTATTTGAAGTATCGATTAAGCTGCCCAAGCATAGATCCACTACTAAAGTAGGCTTGAACACTTCCTCCATTGGGAAAGAAATGCCCCTTATAGCATTGATTGCCCCTTGCTTCAAGCTGCTCTTTCGAAAAGCTAGATTCCAGTAGTGCTTCGAGAAGGAATGAATGAGTTACTGACCATACCATGGAGCTAGTCTACTCAGTAAACCTCTTACTCATGGATGGATCACCACGCTAAGATCCTCAGTTTACCAATTTTATAAACATGGTAGCGAGAGGGAGACAGCAGATGGAATTGGACTCCCAATGGGTCAACTTCTAATTGATAGATTCGAGGTTTTGGTCAAAGCAATGCAATCTTTCCTTTTCGAATGCACTTCTCTAATGTGTAAAAGGAATAAACCTTTACAGCGGTAGACAACAGAAGACGAAAGCGCTTTACATTACACATTGAAGTAGTGCCACCTACTTTCTCTGATCTCATTGTAAAATCGAAGTTTCTACCGCATGAAGAAGTGTTCTCACGATGTGCACATATATATATAACTTTTTCGACCATTTAGAACATTGAGCATATCTTTCGGCCGTCCCATAAAAGCTTTAGGTCACCCTAATAGGAATAGCATAGGGCTAGTGAGAGGCTTCAATCGTCTTTTCTTGGCTAGTAGACGGAGGCCTTATCAAAAGAATATATATTATAATTGTGGAGCCCGGCGCGAACTGATAAATTCTTTGATTCGTTCGAGCTACGGGCGAATCGGCAAACACTGGAAATTTCTCCGGGTTCAAACTTTTTCATTCGAAAGTGGTGGAGAATAGAATGATTATTCGATTAAGTCCGGTATAAACAGGTGCTATTGGTGATTCGAGATAAATTAGATATGTTGGTTCAGGATAAACAGAGTTGGCTAGGAGGGAAAAACCAGAGCCTCAGCGGATGCTGCAGAGCTTTACTCTTTGAGTCAAACCACTTCTTTGGCGGAAATCCATAATGTTTAACAGAGGAAGCTATTCGACTGAATCGGTTTATACTTATGAGATGGAGGCTACTGGCGCAAACGTGGGGCAGGGGTCAGGATGTTCTTCTATTAGATCAATGAAAGAGCTCCGATTGAGCTAACAGCAGCGGATGACATAACAATAGCAGCCAAAATGTCCATTATATATACGCATTATATATACGCTAATATATCTGTGTGATGAAATCGACTCTCACTTCTCACCCGCCAGACAGTTTATTCCTAGCATTCTTCCTTCACGCCTGGTATAAAGCTAATTTGACAATATTTCTATCCCTACCGAAAACATGGTCACACCATGGGCACCAATAGAAAGCGAACCCTAGACTTTCCCACTCCCCAACATCTGTAGCCTATTCGACCAGCCTTTATTCTGCAAGGAGAATGTCGGCAAATGCCCTGCTAACAACCCTTATCCCACCTGATGTAGCATCAATCTTTAAAGACAGTAAGAAGCGCGCCAAGGATATTTCTTATCCCGGTAAAGCGAAAGCCAAGAAAACCATCTCTGCCTGATGAACTTCCTCACAGAGCACAGAGAAGGAGATGGCATCCAATGGGACAAGGAAGTGAACAGCAGAAATAGTCCCATTCTGGGACTATTTCCTCACAGCATTTACTCCTCTTTCTTAGTTGCCCCATTATGCGATTCTAGAGAAGAGGATCTTGTGCTTATGCCTTATGTTTCATTCAGTTTCTTTAACCTTTCAATTACCCCCGAATTTGATAACTCTATACCAAATTGACTTCAATAACTCCTTGCTCCTGAAGTAAGATAAGTTCCCTACTATACAAAACCCAAGGGAGTAACTGCAATTAAAATATGACATCGTAATGCCCCTATGGCTAATCCTTTACTTGGGTAGAATGTTGGCCTTGAACTTAAATAGGAGGGCAGCGGCAGGAACCACGACAGCAGCAGCGGGCACAACTTTAGCAGATGAGAAGCAACACACGGAACAAGGCCGCTTCAATCTTTTTTTCTCCTCTCGGAGATTCTATTTTTTTGTTCGTGGATAGCGCACACCGCCTTTCAAGATAGCAGAAGTCAGATCGGTTCCCTTCATACTTGATATCTTCCACTCAGAGGAAGAATAAATGCATTCAATATCGTCTCTTTGGCTTTCCCTAGGCCAACAATCGGCTGCTTACTTGACTCGCTCTGCGCAAGGGTCTAGGCTAGAGAGGATAACTCAAGAGATTGAGAAAGACCCCTAATGAAACAAGTAGGTATAGCCCTATATTATGGATGGCCTAGAAGAAGAGTTCCGAAAGGAATTGACCAGTAGGCATATGTGGAAGGCTCAGACTCTGACTTAACCGACCTACTAAATAATCTTTAAAAACGGACATGCGGCCTTGGTCTAAGTGCCGAATCATAAGTGAAATCCGAAGCTAAATTCAGAAGTTAAGGAATGGAGTGTCCATCCACTGCGTGCTTTTGATTGAATGCTGTGGAGTAAAGTGGCTTAATAACAAAGCTAAGGACCAGTCGACCTCTCTGTCCTTTTGTATGTGAAAGTATGTACCCGGAAATTATACTGGCGAAATCTCCACCTACCGGCTAGCCACAAAGAAGTAAGCCCTATTAGGCGAGCTAGTTGTAGTGAGTAGCGAATAGTACTAAAACTACCCCCTCGAAGAGCCTACTGCTAAACTCAGCGCTTTGAATTACGAGTTGACGACCAGAAAGCAATCCTAGCGCAAAAGACAAGCAAGCTGTAACGAATGGGACTATCTGTAACTTACTATCTTTGTTCCGCATTCATTGATCTGGAACTATTGTACGTGACCTACTACCTCACATATGCAATGAATCAAAAATCCCCCCGTAAGTGGAACTTCTGCATTTTGTAGTGGAAGAGTTTGACAACCAGCACGTAGCTTGGCTTGGATACCAAATAGCGGGTACAGGTATAAGAGATATAGATACAACGTGAGTAAGTGCCCGGACCAGGAGAGGTAGGGACAAGATTCCAAAGGATCTCTAAACCTAAGGAGAAGTCAACGAATTGGTACCTAACATCCTAGTGAGTTTCTGCCTAGTCCGATATCAAAGTGCTTTTTTTTGCGCGGATGCTCCAACCGTCGATCTCAATTGCCATGCCGACATTTCATTAAATGTTAGTTTGGCCGTCCTGCGAATGCTTGTTGGAAGCCCTAAAGTAAAGGAAGCCCTTATATCAAATGAATGGTAAAGTAAAGACCCACGCCTGGTAAAAAGGTGCTTTTCCGTGTTTTTCATCAAATCAATATGTTATGGCTTCTATAGAGTTGTTTTGACTTTACTCACACTCCCTTCTTTCCTTACCGATTACTTGATACTGAATAAAGCCACTTGAAACTTGGACACCACCAAGAAAGAAAGAAAGGAATATGCGCTGAAGAAGTTAGTACAATCATTCTTTACTATTGTAGAGGGAGAGCTTTGCTGTATAGGGAGAGCTTTGCTGTATAGGGAGAGCTTTGCCTCAATTCGTTCTGAAGCGGTTACGTGAGCTAGTTAAGAATAGGCAGTAAGGTCACTTTATTATAGAGTAGGATAGCACTCCAGGAAATTCCTTTCTGAAATGAAGCAAGCCAAAAGAAAGATAAAAGTCTTAAGTAAAAGGAGCTACAGCGAGCTACATACACTATGAAATGAAGTGGAAAGTTACCTGCAAGTAAATTCAGTAGAAAGTCACTACCTGCGCAACTGCATAAGTATAAAAAGTAACCACCTGAAAGTACAGCAAGTCAATTAAGGTAGAAAGTAGCCAGCAAGCGGTTTGTAAAGAATAACCGTATAGATGGGGTTCCGCTTACGAGCAATCCAGATAAAAAGCAAACACCCAGATTATTATTGATTTTGTTCCGTTGCGCTTACTTAGTTTTACTTGACATAAGTGTTTAAGAAAGAATAAGATAAGAAGATAGCAAGGGTGCAAAGGGAAAGCGCCTATAGTGGAACTGACCGACAAGGAGCTACAGCGAGCTACAGCGGACTTGGACCACTACTAAGAGGGCGGGAATTATTGCCCTAAATTAATAGCTAAAATCCATTAATGCGCGGTGTACTAAAGTATAGAACTGTTGTGTTGAAGCGCTAAGCATATTCCTTGCAGTATTTCATTTGATGATATAAGCATATTCCTTGCAGTATTTCATTTGATGATATAAGCATATTCCTTGCAGTATTTCATTATATGGTATTTATAGACATAGTAGTGCACTAATCTAATTCATTTTAATAAAGGTTCAGTATAGATAAAGGGCGAAAGAACAAGTAATAAAGCAGCGGCGTCAGCTTCTTTCTTTTCTTTGGGTGCTTTAGGAGATAGCTTACTAATACATTATTGGACTTCTAGAACTCGACTTCCATAGTAAAGGGAAAGGAAAGGCGAAGTTAATAATAAACTATTAGAGATGCCTATGACTCTGTCCTTCTATAGTCTAATGATATAGATGCCTATGTCTCTGTCCTTATTTTGAGTATAATGTGTATAAGTTTATTGTTTCTTAATTCTTAAAGCAACGCGCTTACGCTTATATACGGCATTGGAGTTTCGCAGGAATGAATGTGTCAGTAATTCTATCAATCATATGAGTGCTATCTTCTTTTCAACAACCAAGAGCGCGAGCAAGGACAAAGAATAAAGTACTAAACTCTTGTCTAGCGTTGGGCAAAGAATCCAGTACTCTTGTCTAGCTACGTTGGGCACAAAGAATTCCTGACTCTTGTAAGGCGTTGGGATGCCTATCTTTGTTATTTATAGTAAGCAATGCTCGGATGCCTATCTCCGTTATTTATAGTAAGCAATGCTCTGCTCTGGTTTTCATCAATTCTATATGTCAGCAATAAGCAATACTCTGCTCTGGTTTTCATCAATTCTATATGTCAGCTGTTCGGTAACTTCACTTCTTGTTGAAACCTAACTGCTTGCGGCTTACTCCTAACTCTATTGAAGACTCGGAAGGGGTGACTCCTAACTCTATTGATGACTCGGAAGGGGAGAAAGATTTGAAACACACGTATTACATTTGATCTGGCTCTGCTTGCTGCTGACTCCTGACTCAATAAGCTTAATATAATGTATAGTGTTATTTAGTTCTTAGCTCTAAGCTCTAAAACTCCTCCGTTGCTAGCTTTAGCGGGTACATTAGTGATAAAGTGCTTTCTTGTTCCCTCGCTATTTTTATAAGTACACATCATATGATGGAATAGAATTGCATGGCAATAAAGATACTAAATGAACTGCTTCCCTATTGCTTCCTTTAACAGAGTATTAAGAATGGAGTGCACCACTTATGGATAGAATAAAGTAACACAAACCTAAGAGCATTGCTTTGGCTGAAAAACTCACTCTAAGATCGGCACCCCCAAGACATGAGTAAGAGCACCCATAACAAGAAGTTAACACGCAACAGCTTGTTTCAAATCATATCTCTTCTTCTTGCGCATCTAATAGAATTGATTAAGGAGAATATGCTTGCCAGCTAATAGAATCTAGGAACCGGAACTCATTGCAACAAGCCCGCTCAAGGTAAGTTCACATTAGCACCTAAAAAAGTAAGCTAACGCTCTTTGGCGAACTAAACTCAACGCGCAACAGAGCAAGCCGTTATGCTAAAGGTATGTGGAAAGCCCTTGTTTGTGCTAAAGTATGTGGAAAGCCAGCCCCTTTGAAGAAAGAAGATATCTCTCAACATTATATTAGAGAGTCATAAAACACCGAAACTCACTATCACGTAAGCACGACGGCGAACTGGACTCAATCCACTCCTATTGCACCCGCTCAAGGTAAGTTCACATTGCACCCCTAAGCGAAAAAAGAACCTAAAACGTTAGCACCCCCCGGCAACTAAACTCGAAAGAAGGAATTTTAGATAGCTACACATATGTATAGAAAGAAGTCAAAAGACATCATTACTTCTTCTACGAAACTCGGCATTAGCACATCAGAACAAGCAATGGCGTAAGCGAGCTCTTTTGAAAGACTACGTGCCGAAAAACTCCCGCCCGCTAGCACTGAGTCTTTTTTCTAGTCTAACGCCATTATACTAAGCTTGTTTGTTTGTTGAGTTCGCAAATAAGATCACAGCAGTATTAGGAAGAGGGAAAGAGTAGAGACTAAAATTCATTTCAAGTAAAGTATCCAAGTCTCAATGAGGTAGAGGAGGATGAGCTCTAATTGGAGTTGTTGAAGAGCTGCCCTACCGCCATGACGAAGACGACGAAGACGAAAACCTTACTTTACCAGGGACTGATTTACCTTAGCCCAAGTTGTCAACGATAGAATCAGCAGTGCCAGGCAATTATTTTTTTTTTCTTAATGAAACTTAAAGGGGAGAAACAGAAGAATTAGCCATGTATATGATAGATAAGAATGGAGTTTCAGAGGGTAAGATCTGATCCAGTTTCTGTTGTTTTTGTTTGACTTTCATCTGTGTTTGTTGGCGTAGAGAATGGCCTATGAAAGAGGAAGGTCAGAATCCAGTACTAACTTTGATGCCCTACCTAACCCTAAGTTCAGTGAATGAGTTTAGTATCGAACAAGTCTTCAACCAAGATAAGAAAGAGACTACATTTGGACTCGCCAAGCAACGACTACTCGGGGAATGTTTTAAACTTACCAAGCTGCCAAGACAAGCCTTCAATTGTTTGTTATTAAAGATGAAATGGGGCAAGAGTAAAAAGAGCATTAAGTGGAAAGTCTAGTTCTTGCCCCTTTAAGTAGTGGTGGAATTCCCTTAGTTTCCTCTCGATGAGTTGACTTACTGAGTTGCCTTAGAAGTATAATTAACATATCTATTCCCTTCTTGCGCGGAGTAAAATACTTACTTTTTTTCTTGCCTGGCCCTGGTCCACCTCTGGTATTTAATTGTATCCCGAGACTACCTCTCTCCTCTTGCTAAAAATACGGATGAGTTGCGAGAACCAGCCTACCCTCGTACAAGATAGATCGTGGTGTTGCGTCTTTCTTCCTGCGCTTTCGGGGCCCCTCTAGCTTCTATCTCAGATACACTATAACCTATTTGACAGCCTCTCAATCTTGTCTTATTAAACCAAGGGAAGGGAAAGGCCTCTACTCTATTTCATTCCATTCTTATTGGTCAGTTGAAAATATTCCCACTTTTGGTAAAAGAGTTCCATGTTCAAAGAATTCCGAAATCAAGAAATAAGGCTAGGTTCAAAGAATTCCACTTAGTAGTTCGAGTGGAGTCTACAGGCGAGGAAGCGAGGTATCTGAACCAGGCAAGCTTTGACTAATGTTGCGCGTTAGTATGAGAGGTAGCAGGGAAGGGAGTGAAAATGACAACTAGAGAACATAAGTGAAAAGAGACGAGGTAAAGTAGCAAGGAGAGGTTAAGTAGAAAGGAATAGTAGAAAGGTTCAGCCAGTGAGAGAGGTTGGGTATACACCAGTCTCAAGTCGAGTTCAAGTTCCAGTAAGGTGAAGTCGTAGAGATCAGATGCCGGGGGTGCAGAATCGATGAACCAACCTAAGTGCTCAAAGAATTAAGAGCTAGTGAGGAAGCGGGAATAGCAGTTTTCTAAATAGCTGGGCCCTAGCTGCCCTGGTTAAGTCTAGTAGTTGCCTTGCTGCCCTTATGTTAATGGGTAAAGTTTCATCAGTAGTTTTGAGTTTAATCCCGAGTTTCATCAGTATTTGTTGAGGAAGCGCTAAGTACTGCCATACAGGCCAGTTGATAAAGCCTAAGCAGCTTGTCCCGCTGGAGCAAGTAGGTTTGATTCCTTCAATAAAATCTCATGCTTATGTGCTCGAAGTAAAGCCCATACTATATTGATTGCAAGTCTCAAGAAAGTGTTGAGTTAACCTGTCAGGAATGCAATACCTTTTTCTAGTTATGTAGGAAAGTAGTATATAGAAGAAACAGGCCCAAACTAGGTGGCATCAAGAGGAATTAAGTAGGGCCTCGCCGATCCAGAGATTGAATTCTTTGTTTACTTGGCGCTAAGCTAGTTCAATTCCGGGAAGGGGAGTTTCGTTAAAGGAAAAGGAATAATCAAATACGGGACTTGAAGCGGTAATGGGAGCTCAATCACCTTTTTAATTCAATTAGCACTCGAGCACCTGCCATAGAAAAAAGTACAAACCTACCATCTAGGCACCCCGAAACCATAAGTTAGGACAGGCCGTTTGCGCGTTAGTCCGATCTACTCTTGAAGCAGAGGCCCAAGCAGTAGTTTTATACCTTCCGTAGTTGTTTCATTCACTTACTAGGGTAGGCTTGTTTTATTCTTATAAGAAGTAGTTTCATTCCGACTTGCCTGTTTCCAGTTGAGTTCTTTATTGATCTGCCTGAGAGCACTAGGGCTGGGCAAGAAAGAGCACTGGGTAGGCGCTAGGGAGTTTCAATCTCACTTTGCTACTTGGCCCTTCACTTTACTTTCTCTTTATACTGCTCCTGATGCATATCCATCTGATGCTTGTAATCCTGATCTAGCTTCTTCATCTCGAACTGCCCAATCTCTATCTTTTGAAGGAGTAAATCTACCAGAAAACTGCCGACAAATGGCCTAAATGCTACTTAATTGAATTCTTATATGTACTAGTGGAAGTTGTGGAAGTGTTTGTATTACTGACTAGTGTTATTCTGATCTTATTAGCTAGCTATAGTATTGGAAGCAATGTAGCTATCCTACTGGTTTCATTCGGATATTGCCTACTCAGCTGCTTTCTCATCCACTTATACTCTTTCTACAAATACTGATTAAACAGGACTACTACTTGAGATGCAACAGGACTACCAAAAGAAGACAGAAACAGCCAAGAAAGGGTGTTTGGGAACTCTGCCTTGGCCTCACTCCTACAGTTGCTACTATTGAGTAGTAAGAGGTGTACCAAGAAGTCAAGTTGGCAACAAAAGCATAGGTCTTACCGAACCGACCACCACTCCACTTTAATGCCACTAACCAATTTTATCTCGGCTTTCTGTTAATAGAGGTGTCTTAGCCTTATACTTACTGGCAAACACTTAACTTGGGCAACCAATACTTATTTCAACTAGTAGCTGGCAACTATTAACTTAATTCTTACTTCAAACAAGAACTCCCGGCTCATCCAACGAGTACTGATGCTCTGGGCTTAAGGCTTATACCCACTAGTTCCGCTCTTTGGCTACCTGGTTTTATTCTTATCTTAGCGCTAGGGCATCTCTGTTACTTACTTGTTTCATTCTGAGTCTACCGAGTTCAATTCTTTATGCCTAGAGGATAAAACCTGATTCCGTTTATTCTAGCATAGCCTATCAGTTTGATCTGACCCGTGTCTTCATCTGACCCAACCCATCCTCTGTCAACTAATTCCATTCTGCAGCCAAACTCACTTTAGCTAGTGTTCTGTAAACAAATCAATTCAATTCTTCTTTATTGCTCTAGTAGTGGCTGGGCTAGTTGAATACCTAGTAGCAATGGGGTATGCGCGGGAAGGAATGTATAAATGCTTGTGCCTGACCAAAGAAGGAATCATAGTGGATTGAGGTCTACCGGCGTCAGTAGTTGATTTACGAACTTCCATATACGAGGAGGAAACAAGCATCATTATTGATGATGAAGCAAACAAGTAAACAAGCAACAGCAACTAAGTGCATCAGCGAGTCTTATATCTGATCTTGTTTCCAGGTTGAATATAAGTAAGTGCAAGCATAGAAGCCCTATGACTTATAATGGGCCGCTCATTCTTCTAATAGTATGAGAAGGATCAGATGTTGTTCAAGTTAAGTATCTTGGTGTTGCTCTAAACCCACCTTTTATTCCACTTGTGCTTGGTGTTGCTCTAAACCCAACAAAAGTCACTACGCATAGAAAAAAAATGCATTCGTTGTCAAGTTTATTAGAAGAAATTAGGGAAACGCTAGTAATTCGCTTTAAATGGCATTTATTTACCTGAATCATTATCCTTTACCTTAATTCAGACTTGGCATCAAACTCAAGTTAAAGTGAGCTGCCTTGCACTAACAGAGTTCTTAAGGTAACCGAGATCTTATGGATATTTCTAGTTGGTAATCACAGAGTGGTAGGTTGTGCTAAGAGTGAAAGCTTGAAATACCAGAATATAGTTTAGGGTGCGAGTGTTTCGGTTAAGTCTGAGTTGAGTACAAGTCTCTTTAAGCAAGGGAACCCTCAATGGAAGCAGCCCTTAAGTGAAATGCAGAAGTAGAGTCCAGGCAATTCAATCAGTGTCATCCCCTCTCTTACCCACTTCCTATTGTCTAGGGCAAAGAAAGCAGATAGGGACTTGGTTACTTTACTTATATCTTATAATACATAGCTCATGATTCTTTTCTGTTTCCGGACATCTCGCTTCAAAGGCATTCTATCTAAACTAGCATTGCTTAACATAAGCCTTACTTATATGTGGAGTATCAAACCTAGTAGCTGCTTGGCCCCCCGTATCTAGTAGTAGCCAGAGGAGAATTAAGGTATAGTTGTCAGCTGCCAGTGGAATACCTAGTGGAATCTGTTCTGTATCGAAGTTGCGGTAAGTAAACTCCATTCTTAAAGGAAGTAACACTTACTGTACGAAGTGAAAGAGGCACGGGTGAGTTAACCTGGGGTTGGCGAGGAGGACAAAGAAAGGACTGGGTATGGTACTAGAGAAAGACTCATTTGTTTACTACCCAAACAAGTAGTAGAGTAGTAGAATCAGTAGTTGTTGCCAGAGGGGGTATATTTGCCAGAGTGAAAAGATCCTGTTAGAGGTAAAGTATAAAGTGGAGTTTATTAGGATAGAGATTAGGTCAAGTATCAAGTTATGTGTTAGTAGGATAGGATTTCATCTTATATCACAATTGTCTACCTCGATACATAAGAGGAGTAATCATACTGTCACTACGGGCCTTCTAGTCATTTTCTTCAACTCACACTCACAACTAGGAATAAGTCATTTAAGAATGCAACTGGAGCCGAGCCAGGAGTGCTTGTTGGCTTATAGTCTCTATCAGTGCCAGTGTTGTAAGGAAAGGAAGCAGTCAGAGCCGAGCCTGTAGTTATCAAGTCTTTAGTAGAGTAGTTAAGAGCAAGAGTATAGTAATCCAGCGTACCAAGTCCTGTGTTCGCCACCGATTGCCCGAAGTCAGGAGTCAGGAGTAATAAATAAGAATTAGTTGACAGAGCCTAGCCCGTAGTTGTAGAGTTTCATCCCCTTAATTAGTAGTGGAATACCCTGTTCCTGTTCTTATTGAAGTTGAAAGAGGAGAGGTAACCAGTAAGTTCCATTCTTCTGGGGGGGGGCGCCAGGTTGCTCTTCTTTTCCGCTGTAGTTTGCTCTGACTTTAACTACTGAGTTGCCTTGGAGCTAAGGAGTCAAAGAAATACTTGCTTGCCTAGTGGCTATAGTAGCTCAGAAGCCTAGTAGCTGCAGTAGTTGCAGAGTGGAAGTCAGTATTAGTAGTAGTTCCCTTATTCTTAGTTTAGTATCTGACTTTGTTTAGTATCTGATTTGTATATCCCTTATGATTATTAGTAGAAGTAGAGAGGTCGGGTACCAATACTAGAGTGGAGGTCGGGTCGGGGTTCACTCATAGGTCAGAGCCATTACTTTATTAGTTTACAGAGCCAGAGTCGAGGTCGTGCACTAACAGACAGAGTGGAAATTCCATGTTGCAGTTCAGTCAATGGGAAGTCAATCAAGGGATAAGTCGTATATAAGAATGAGCCAGAGTCCAGGTCCGCAAGGGAAGCAGTTAGAGCAGATACATGAGTGAGTTCGGGTCGGTAAGAGAACCAGTTGACTAATTACTATGTGTTCGGTGTCGCGGCAGAGCCGCTAGTTGAAGCCGAAAAACGACTTTCATTTGTTTGGCTCTGATCACTACTATTTCCATAATAAATGAGTTATAGATCTTTATTATGATAGAATCAGGTCAGGTAACTCACTAACCATGGACTGGTCTGAAACTCACACTCGAGCAGGCACAGGGGCAGCAAGAATAAGCGGGTTTCTTTCAAGATCCGAGGCGTGGGAATGATTACTTATCAGCAGCCGTTGAACCTTTGAATAAGAATGAAAAAAACATCCCCTCCTTTCCTTTTTGAGATTACTGTTTTGAATGCGACTCCTAGAAAATCAATCACCTCCGACACTACACTCAACGGATTACTTGATAACAGGCAATTCAGTAGCTGACTTGAGAACTGTTGATTCGATATACCCCACTCAGGCAAGGCATCCATACTATGCATCCATACTAGGCACCCTTAGAGCTAGAGCACCGACGTCAAGCCAATCACTTCCATTGTCGCCAACACATGAAACTCTATCTACTGACTCGGGAAAGTCAATAACTGCCCTCCATAATAGACCGACGTAAACAACAGAACAAGTATACTTTTATCAAACTCCACTTTATGAACCGCTTGCTCCGGCCAGTATTCTCTGTCAAGGAAATCCGGCCAAAAAGGCAAAGCAAGTAGGCAAGCTAACCGCATCTGTAATTCCGTACTTCCAGTTGCATTCTGTATTAGTAGCAAGAGTTATAGGAGATGGATAACCGAGTCCTGTGCCAACACAAGACTTTAGATCAGTAGTTTTTATTGTTCCAGTTCGAAAGTGAGGAAAGGAAAGGGAGTTTATTGTTGTGCCTAGTTGCTATAGTAGTAAAGAAGCCTAGTAGCAGCTGTATTGGCGCAGAGTAAAATAGGGAGAATACCAGAGTCCGCCCTTAACCCAGCTTCCGAACCAATTAAGTCAGAAGAGAAGTTCAATCAAAAGATAAAGACAGGAGCCTAAGCCTAATGAAGGTATAAAAGAAATGGAGTTAGAGGAGCCTAGCCTAATGAAGTTAGCAGAGAGGAGCAAGTATATAAGTAGTCCTGTTTCATATGTATTTGTTGACAAGTAGTAGTCCAATTGAAGTTGTGCCAAGCCAGAGGTCAGAGGTAAGATCCAGATCGGGTACTGTACTGGCTTAGAAGCCCTAAGCTAAGTTCATGAGTGGAATATGCCGGTGCTTGGCTTCACCGAGTAGTAGAGTGAGTTTAGGTCGGAAAAAGGTATGCTTTGTATTTACATCTATCTATGCCAGGTGCTCAATGAAATAAGAGAGAAAAGATATTCAATCAACTCCCTTCCCGGATATCGAGTAAACTAGCCCTACCTGCTCTTTTGAGTTCTGTGCCACCGGGACTGCCGCGCAACAGGAGTGAATTACACTGCTCTTAAACTCAGGTCAATAACTTAATGAAAGGCACTTTCCCCTACAACTTAAGATTCTATCTCTGGCAACCGAGCACATAGCAAGTGGGCAAGCAGCCAGAGTTATATGAGCCGGAGGTGTAATAGAGTCAAATCATAGAATTTAGCTAACTTCTTTTCCTTTCGCGGCTAAGTGAGCTTTGAAGGAGTAAGCAGAACAAGCGCTTATGGAACAAAGTAGGAAGTACACACCGAAGAAGGACAGAAACAGAGACCAGGATCCGGGTTCGTGTGTTGGTGCCGAGAAGCATAAGCCATATCAGGTCTTTGTCTTTGTAGTAGTTACTTGGCTGGCGACCTCGACTTAAGGTAAGGAATCGATTGTAGCTGACTTTAGAACTCAAGTTTAGGAACTACTTGCTGACATTCTTACTTCAAACTAGCCCTCTACTCTTGCAACAGCCAATATGATAAAGTCCTGTATGCATTTCTTTGATACGAGGGCAGCTTTCTAGATGCCTTTGATGCTAGGTGTCGAACCAAGCTATTGTCTATAGCAGTTACTTGTCAGTTCATTAGTTTCATCAACCAGATCAGATGCCGGAGGTGAAGAAGAGATTGAGGTTCATTCGTCCGCCTAACACTCCTGCCTTTAAGAATAGAGAAGAGGGCGGAATTCAGTTAGATGAGATGAGAGCCAATGAGAGCCAGAGGTAAATTCTTTTACTTACTTGTTGAAAGAAGTATTTGTTGACAGAGTTGGAGAGTTGAGATCGGAAAGAGATATTATAGTTTAGAAAGAAAGGAGTCCGGGCCAAGTAGACAAGCTTAGAGACTATACCAGACCCGCCTGTGACTGACGCTTTACCTTAGTTGTAAACCATAGAATAAGATGTAGCTGGATCAAAATCATAGGATTGAGCTAGAGAGTGAAATTCCAATTCATGAGTCTCTTCAGAAATAAGTCACACAAGGGTGAGGAATCTTCCCTATTTCTATACTAGAGGTTCACAATTCAATTCTTAATGCAAGCAAGGGAGGATACAAGTAAAGTGATAGATAACCAGACGCAGGGCAGGAACTGGCTCAGGATCAGATTCCGCAGATGCTTTATCAAGGTCCGGGTGTTGGTAAGAAGAAATTCCATGCTTTGAAGCTAATACTGTTCGAGTGGAAAGATCAGGATCAGTGCCAAAGTAAGCTGCAGTTCGAGTTAAGTCTAGGAAAGTAGCGCGGGAAGGCGGATCCTCTGAACCAGCTACTTCAGAAGCGGAAGAAAAGAAGGCAGATGGGGTAGGTGCATCCCCTGTTCAAGTTCTAAAGTCGGGTTAAGGTGCAAAGTTAATGTCTACGAGATCATAACAAGTGCTTTCTTCGACCCTAAAGATGTTAGGAATTAATTCATTTATTGAACGGGGAAGAGAAGTAGATAGGTATTTTCCCATCCAACCGGGCACAGATGAGCGGCCCCAAAAACAGGAATTGTAATGACTTTAGTAGTGACTTGGCCCCTACCAGCGGGGTAAAAAAGACAGTCAATAATTAGCCGGCGAGGAAAGTCTTCGAGATCACTTTTATTATTATATATTAGTTAATAGGAATTGAAACTCGAATAAAACATGCCTGAACCTTACTATCTAGTAGCTGGAACACCTGACCAACACCCGAAACAATACTTTCAGAACAGCTTGCTACTGATCAGATTCCAAAGCCCGGGAAGCTAGGGAATTCATTATACTACGCGCCACGCCACTCAGTTAATTACGCGCCATAAAGTATCTCTCTATAGGGTCGGTAGGATTCAATGAAATGGAGAAGAAGATAGATATACTAATACAAGTAATAGATAAGAAGATAGAGCGGATGAAGTGGAATGCCCTGTTTCAGTTCTCAAGTCGGGTTAAGGCGTGAGAAGGAATGTGCTCGTATGTAGTTGGAGGGTAAGTTTCCGTTTAAGTCAGTGAACCCGTGGCGTAGCAGGGCTGCTTGTTCAACATTCTATAATACCTGGCTCAAGTAAAGACATAGCTTACCTCTCATTTAAATCTGATCGGCTTGGCATCCCTTTTGCCTCTCCATTGATAACTATTATATAATGATACCCGATGCCCCCTCAGGCTCTCAACAATACCAACAGCCGAGACACTACTAATTGCGGCAGGAGCGGTGGAAGAGAGTTTACTCATTTATTCTTAAGAAAGTCAGAATTTCGGGTCTTCAAGCCTTAAAAGAGCACCCCAAAAAGGGAACTTTCGCCAACAAACTAAGATGAAACACACGCACCCGCCCCTAGACTTTACTCACACTGCTTCTATTCTATATGAGATTCTTCAATTCAAAAGGTTAACTCGGTATGAAACTCTAACAGCTGATGATGATCTCGTTGACAGAACTATAGCACCGAACCAATCTCTTTTCCCTCTAAAGTTGCAATACCCAGCTGATTCTTCTTGACTCGCAAGTACTTTACTCTGCCACGGTACTTGACTCTGCCCTTCCCTATCTAATATCTGTTTACTTCCTCCCAGCTACTAGGCCTGTTCCTGTAGAAGATAAGTCTCCCTAGTGGCTTCGGACAGGATATAGCTTTTGCCTCAGATCTAACATGCAGATTGAAAGTCATAGGTCAGGTTGCTAAGGAATTAACTCACTTCGGGTTGAAAGTAATAGGGTGCCTCGCCTAGTAAGTAAGGGTCCCTAGCCTGTCTGAGGAAGAATATGGTACTCCTTAACTCACTACCGCGCAACTTACTATGTTGCTTGTTGAATGAAACTAGTCAGTAAAGGAATTAAACAAGTCCCAATGGAAGCTCCACTGTGGAAAGGTTCAGTTCCATTTCTAGTTCCTGTTTTCTCGTATAAAGAATGGAATGCGAAGGCTTCATATCCCGATCCTGACTCAGTTTCTGCAAGTGTTTAGTCTGCTTTTTCTCCATCTGCTTCTCTTGAAACTACTGATTCTCCAGCGCCAACACCCGACTTGATAACAGCCTCGGATCCTTATTTTATGGACCTCTTTTCTTTATTAGGGTTGCCAAGAGCGGAACCCCTGTTTTGTGGAAGATACCTCGCATCAAAGCAATGAGCACCAAGTCCTTTGTTCGTGAGCTAAGTAAATGCTATAGTCTGGAGTTAAGCGCAAGTCCTTTCTTAGATGGAACTAAGTAAATACCAAGTTCTGATATTGTTCCTACTGAAGATACTTATCCAGCTTCGGCTTTAGCTCCATATTCTATACTTCACCTTACTTATCTAATTACTTATTTGATACTAACCTTTGTGTCCTTTGATTTAGTCTATACTTCACCTTACTCATCTAATTACCTATTTAATACTAACCTGATTCTGTTTATGCTCCCAGAAGTGGAAAATCAAGTTCGGTATGCTTGGGGCGAAAGGAAGGAATCCATTAGTTGGAAAGGAAAGGTGTTGACCAAAGAGACAAACTCTCCTAAAAACCGCTCCGTCAACTCGCTCACTAGCACCCAAACCATGAGTAAAGAATTAATACACCTTGACCCCGAGAGAGGAGATGAAATTAATTCCTGTTTGACAAGGCGCTAACGGATAAAGTCGGTAATGAACTAGCAACGGGCGCTAAGCTTCAAGATGTTAAAAAATCGGATAGTTTGGTACCAGTGAGTCAGAAGCCTCCAGTTCTGATCTTTGCGCAGAAGCCCCCAATACGGGATTCTTTCTTGCCCAAATATATATATATTTACGTCTAACTCGTATTGAATCTGTAACAAGACTTTAATCGTTAAAAAATTCCATTAATTGCCCTTGTTGAAAAGGGGTACCCCACCTAGTACTCTTTCCCTCAAGGTGAAGTTCCAGCCCTGAAGTTAATGGTGTAGTAAAGTATCCTGTTTAAATAGATTCCCACAAAAGAGGAGTTTACCCTAGGTTAAAGGATGCAAAAACGTCTTATCCACTGCTTTACCATAACCTTGATTATTATCTTATCAAGCTTACTTCAGTATAGTCTCTTTCCATTCAAGTCTTTGTCCACGGGGGATGCAACTTTAATCCTTCCGTTGCGCGCCAGGCAATAAATCAGTATATTATATAGCCCACGCCACTACACTATAACACAAAACTCTAAAGAATAAAGTAAGGGTTCAGGTCATAATCAATTCATTATTAAGATAGCACAGGTGTCCAGTTCCAGTTTGAAAGGTAGGCTCACAATTGTCTTATTCTATTTCTATCTAATCCGCTAGCAATTATTAGAAGGGCCTCTGATCTTTTAGTCTTATACTTACTTACTTGTCTTACTTGTCTGATTCTTATACTAATACTTACACCTCTCCTCCGGCTCCTATAGTTATTACCAAGTCCTCTGTTTTCAGGGTTTTGGTGAACAGATTGTATGTCGCTGCTTGCACTAAGCTTGTCTATACGTAGCTTGTCTCCTCCAGTATTAGCTGGGCGGCTGCAAAGTCATCGGGTATTTTGAGTTCTTACAAGTTAGAAGTTTGGAGTACCTGGCATAGCTCTAAGACATTTAAGTAATAAATCAAGACTGCGAACTACTACCGGAAAGAGTCAAACAAAGAAATGGGGCTTCTCTTACCGAGACGAACCTTGCATTACCGTATAGGAACTTAGCCTAAAACTAAAACTTCTCATACTTTATCCACTGATCCGGATCTTTTAACTACTCTCAATAAGAACGGAACCACTGCTTCTCAGACTTACTTTACCGCATCGGATCCCATATCTCAGCGTTGAGTCCACCCCTCGCTAATTTGCTTGAATTCTATCTTTTATGTATACAGTTCTGTATTCCATTAACTTCTATTAATTCTCCCATTAACCTCTATTAGCATGTTTTTATTATTGTAATTCCACGAGTTGTTTGCATTTGTCTGGTGTACTGCCCTACTGGTATAAGAAGGATTTTGTTTACTGCCCTACTGTTATAAGAAGCAAGATCCGAAGTCCTTGTGTGTGCGAGTGTTAGAGTAGAGTTATTTTCATAAAGTATAGTAACAGTTTAAGTTTAGTCCGGAGCAGAGTATTTGTTCGGAAGCTGGGTTCAGGGCAGTGTCATCTCTTGTTGAAAGAAGTATGAGTTTAATTCTTCTTAGTAGTGGTAGATAGGTCGGGGTTATAGAAGTATAGAGGCCCTTTCTAGTAAGTTTGCCAGTACTGTGAGAGTTTCATCCCCAGTTGCATTCTTTGTGGACTTCAGATCAACTGGTGCCGGGTCCTGTGTTAACCTTTATTTGATTCTTTCTTTCGGTGGCAACGAGTGGTTATGAGAGTTCGGTGCGCCTTAGTTTCAGAGTTGGATGACTTGTGGAGCGAAGTAGTGTCCCGTCATTGAGTGAGATATTCGATTCTTTTCCTTTCCGGGCGAAAAGAAGTAAGATTGGTTTCCTTTCCGGGCTAAAAGGAGTGTCCAGTGAATCAAGTGTTTAAGTAGAGTATGCTCAGTAGTTATCAAGTCTGGAGTTTCGTAGCCCTGTTCCTGTTCTTATTGAAGTTGCTTGGCGCGTACAGAAGTCAACAGATGAAGAAGAAGCAAGCTGCTCGAGTTTAATCGTGAAGCGGGTCTGCACTGCATGCTTTGAAGCGGGAAGTGAATGGGGATATTTATTGAGTAGTTCCTTCTGGTTCTTGCTTTTGTAGTAGTTGCGAGTAGTGACTTTTATGCCTTTCTGGGCCTATTGACTACCATAGTGGCTGGGCTCTGTTACATACTTGTTAGGGATAGGGGTGGTTTTGTTTACTGACTTGGAAGAAAAAACAAGAAATGATAAATCACAAAAGAAGTAGAAAAGTAGTTTTGAAACCCGTGTACTGACTAAGTAGAGGAACCTCAAGAGAACCTTATATAGGAGAACTGAAGGGACTGCCGCTACACTTACTATGTTACTTGGCCCTACTTCATTCTATCTGTTCTTAGTAAGGTAAGGATTTAGTTTAAAAAGAGCCAAGCTACTACTAATTACCAAGCTAGTGACCGATTCCAATGAAATGAGTAACACTTAAATGAGTGACAGCTGGAAGTTCACTGTATTCAACAGCAAGGTAAGAAATAGAGGAATGAGCGAGATCCGGCCTAATACATAATTCGGGAAGGAAGGAAAGTGTAGTTTGTGTTCAAAGAGCATAAGTGGAAGTCGAGTGTGAGTTTAAGACCGGTTAGCATCATATTAAGAATTAACCTAGTCATCAATCAAGAAGAGAGGTAGACACGGGAAGCAGTTAAGTAAGAAAGAGAAACCAGAGCGGTTTTCCAAGTAGCCACTAGTTGACAGAGAGGAACAAGTAGTAGAGTAGTTAAGAGCCAGAGTAGAGTATTAGTTTACAGAGTTGAGAGAGGCAAGGTAGAATCTTAAATAAAGAGGAGAGGCTAAGTACTTCAATCCAGAATGCAACCCAGTAGTCGAAGATTCCTAGTTGATAGTTACCCCAGCCCAGGTGATCCATTCCGAGTGGATAGTTACCCCAGTAGTAGTAGTAGGAAATGTAGTTGCTTGCCCGTTACCCGTTAGTAGAGAGATCAGAATTGCACAAGTAAGTCCTAGAATGCAAGTATCAACTTCCTATATTGGTGTGGGGGTAATGAACCTAAGAGGTGTGAGCTAGAGCCTACCAATCAGTAGTGAAAGAATTTACCTCAGCAGTCATAGAATGAAGCCCATAAGTCCAAGAATTCCACCAATACCACTGATCCCCATGAAACTAACTAGATAGTAAGTTTAGGGGCGAACTCCAAGGGGAGAATTTATCATACTATAAGATTGATGGTCGAATTTCTCATACTAACGGATTTCTTGTCTCAGAAAGCACTTTTGGATGGGTTTGATGCGAGGGTAGTTTTAGTTCACAGAGCCAGAGGTATAGATAGAAGCCTGAGTTCA
Source organism: Musa schizocarpa (assembly GCA_900464855.2). Lineage (NCBI taxonomy): Eukaryota > Viridiplantae > Streptophyta > Magnoliopsida > Zingiberales > Musaceae > Musa > Musa schizocarpa. The sequence goes on from LR890030.1 coordinate 241,186, forward strand.
CAGAGCATAAGTTTAAGTCAAGTTAGAGTAGAATCCCATCCCGGCAGTACTTACTAAGTAGACCTTGCTATCAAAAAAGACGGGAAAACGGAAAAGTTTAGGATCCATCTTATGGTCTAGGAAGGGAAATGACTCGGCTACCAGCCAAGAAACAGAATGTTTAGCTAAAGTGTTGTTTCCCGTGTTTCGTCAACTTTTCATGGAAATCTGATGATCTATTAGGGAAATTGCCAGTGCTACCAAAAAAGACGGGAAAACGGAAAGATAAGATTTCCGAGGACTCCTGCCGCGTAACAGACGTAGTTGCTTGGCCCTCTGTTTCTGATCTGTAAACTGAAACTCCATCTGCTTACTCGGGTACTGCTTCCAACATGGATTCCACTCGGGATGAAACTATCAATCCGGTCTTCAAGTATATAAGATAGAAATCCTGTGTTGCTAATGTTGCTTTGGAAGCTGTCGAGAGGGAGTTCTTTAGCAAAGGCACAGAAAGGAGAGTCTCGGTTTAAGAAGAGGAATCTTGCTTTGAAGCGGGGGAAGTTAACGAGTTTTGTTCCGATGTTCTAGAGTTATGAGGCTGTGTTTGTCACCCGTATTAAGGGTTAGTGTATTACAAGTAGTTAGTGTATTACTATATTTCTGTATTTCTTTCCCTTAAGTAAAGACAACCTGAAGAGTTTAAAGCACTAAGTAGGCGATAGAGAGTTATTGTTTTGTACTGGATTGGCTAGAGGGCTAAAGCTGGACTTGGTAACAACGCAACTAGTTATTTGAGTTCCTGTTGCCGCGAGTATAGGAGTAGCTGGTTGGTTCAGAGCAAGTAGGCGAGAAAGAGAGCCCTAAGATTGGTTCAGAGCACCCACAGAGAGAGGGTTGGCAAGAAGGAAGTCAACTTAGCCACTACTTGTTTGAAAAGAGCTAAGCTATATGAGATTCCTTCCCTTCTGCTTAGAGTAAAGCAGTAATAGTAATTTCATTTCTTTTAGCCGAGTACCGATTATCTATATCTACTAATTGAGATTTAGTTGTGACTCATTTTACTAATTTCTAGATGCCTTCAATTCTATCTTATATGATAAAGATAACAAGAGAAATAATGCATTTTGTATAGGCCAAGTATAGATCAGAGCCAAACAAATGAGAGTAGTTTATCATCTGAGTTTAGCTATTCCGAGAGTGTTAAGCCAACTCCATTCTCTATCTTTCTAAGACCTTATTATTTATTACTTGATCGGTCTACAAGGACTGGCTTCGGGAGCTAAACTAAGATATAAAGTTAAGGTCATAAACCGGTTAAGGGCGGATTCCAGTTCAATTACGGGTGCGTGTACTCTTTCTGTTCCTGTTGCCTTACTTATAACGGGAGAATGTCCTTTTTATTCTGATGCAAGCTTAAGCAGAGAGTTGTCTTAGTATTCTTATAGGAGTAGAACGGTAAGGGAGTTCATTAGTCAAGAGGAAAGAATTCAACAAGTACTTGACATGCGGGCCATCGGTGGGAATGCATGGAATCAGTAGCACTAGTATCAGTCTTATTGTTAGTTGCTTGGCGGCGAAAACTAAGAGATATTTTAGTTCCATTGACTCAGTACTGACACAGTATAGGAAACCTTACAAAATGATATATTCTCCTTATGTAGGATGACAGAAGAAACAGAATTAGGATATGGGTATGGTATGAGATATAAGCAGGAGCTAGATCAGATACTTAATCAAGGCCGCACAACGCCTTTCTAAGTTGCTTGGCCCCCGAGGTATATATAGTCAAGGTATCAACTCTATGATATCAAGTGCAAGGTATCAATTCCCGATGCCTATAAGACCTACTAGTAAAGGTAGCAATTCCCGATGCCTATAAGACCTAGTAGTAAAGGTATCAATTCACTGGTTCAGAAGCGGTTTCAAGATCTTACTAAGTTCAAAGAGTAAGAGGAGAGGGCAGAATTAAGGTAGAAAACCATAAAATAGGAGTGTGAAGAATGGAGTTTGCCCTATTCTTTGATGAGCGAGCACTTCCATTCTCTTCCTTCCAATCAATCTGGCTAAGCTAAGCCGCACTCGTCTCTGGTTTATAGTAAAGGAAATTGTTGGCATCACATACATCCTTCCTGACCGTCTTAGTGTATGTCGGCTGTACCTGTGGGTGGGGTGGAAGACTAACTTATTATCAAAGGAACTGAAAGTAGAGTTTAGGGTGTTGTTGGTTCAGTCAAGTCGAATCAGTAGAATCTCTAATGGAAGCTCTGCAGAGGTGCTCTAGCTCTAAGTCTTGTTTCGGTTGCTAGGAGAGTCCTGTGCCCTTAATTAATGCACCTGTTTTCATGGTTTTGATGCCCTAAGTCCACAAGAGAGGAGAGGCTTTGAAGCTAAGCAATAAGTACTGAGTTTAGTCTATTGGTAAAAGTCATAATTCCCCGATGCTCTAGGATAAGTAGAGTGGTCCTGTTAGTAGATCCCTTATGATTATTAGTAGAAGTAGAGGTGTTATCGACCCCAACTCAACTCAGGTTCTTGTTTCATCCCGCAATTTGGGGTAAGTAATAATTCTTTTAATAGGAGCCAGGCCAGCTGGTAATAAGTCTCAGAGGGATAGTTGCCAGCAGCTAGTTTCATTGAGTTTAGTCTTCAAGTCTAGTTCCAGTTGACAGTTTTCTCCCTAGTTTAAGCCTAGTCTCCAAGAAAAGTATCCGGAAGTATAGTTTCTTGGCTTTCCAGAGTCGGGTGATTGGCTGCACCTTTGTTGTCTACGAGTTCCTTTTTTTGAAGTTTACAGTTGGCACCGAAGTTGTTGTTTGGTCTTGCTAAGGTTAACTTGTCTACTTGCCCTCATCCACCCTGTTTTTTCATTAATAAAGTAGGCCTGAACCAAGTCCTTAGTTTGTGTTGCACGGTAGCGAGTTCAGAGCGTAGGAGTTCTCGACCGCCAAGTAAAGTTTTTGGGAGCTAGTTCCTCCCCGATGTCAAATGAACAAGGCTTACTATCCACACTTTCTTTCTTGAACTACTTACTTTTATTCTTGAATTCGATTGTTAGGTCTACTATCCTGATTTTAGCTTGGCACTTCTATCTTTTAGTCTGAATCGCCTTTAGTTCACTCTGCCGCTACTCATCTAACATCCGTATTTGTTTATTCAGCTACTTATTTTAGTATTACTTTGCCCATTACTTCCTATAAGACTAACAATTCTCAATTAGAGCTAGAGTATCGCTCGTCAGCTTCGTCCTTATTTACCTTTGTTTGAATTCTACGCCTAGTGCTTTTCATTCCTTTCCTGCTCGGGTATTAGAACCAAACTCAGTATCATTAGAATGGAGGTATGATCCAGTGTTATTTATCTCAGAATATAGGGAAGTAGCATCAAACAAATAAGTCAGAGGAATAACTCCATATTGCCCAACCCAACCCGAACTAACTTAACTCTTTTTCTTACTACTCTGTCTCTGCTTCCTATTCTCTTGTTCCAAACTGTAACTACTTTCTCTAATCTAATCCTTGCTTCCCGCCTCTAGGCTTATGCCTATTACTTAAGTAGTCCGCTCTTAAATACTTATTAATGATTTATTTACCCTATCAGCCTGTTACTACTAACTCGAATACTTAAATAAAATAAACAGAGTGAAATAAGGGCTAACAAGGTTATCGCTGTTATACTTACAAGGCTTATATCACTCTACTGGAAAGAATCAACCTAGTGCCCAACAATACCTCTTCTTAACCTTGGAACGGGCCTCTTATAGAATGGAATTAACAACTAGGGCTTGAACTTACTTACTGAATTATCCGCTTACCTATTTAATTATGTAGGCACCGGCACCTTCTTCTAATGTGACTTTCCTTTCTATTGGTCTGACTATGCTTTATCTCATTCTCGTACTACTTAGGTTCAGTCTGCCCAGCACTAGCGTCCGCCTGAGATGCACCGGTTGAAGTCACCAAGCAACTACTAGACAAGGAGACAACTAGGTTAAGGCTGTTACTCACTAGTTCTATTCCTTTACTTACTGGTTTCGTCCTGTTTCGGCGTTGCTTGGCTCCGGTGGTACAGCTCCTGTTCTTGTTCTCAAGTAAGGTTAAGGTTCTGTAGCTCCTAGTTGACGAGTTGGGGCAGGGCATTTAACAGTACTTTTGTTTATGGATATTACCCATTATCCGCATTAGGTATAAGACTGAGTAGTTGTATTAATAGGACCCAGTAAGGGAATGGATACTGAGTTAAGGTATAAGGACCCATCTTCTGCATCTAAGTTAGTAGCTAAGTAAGGGATATTACGGAGTAGTTGTATTGAGAAGTAAGGGATATGACTGAGTATAAGTATAAGAATTAAGGTAGAAACCTATCGAACAGGAGTGCTGAGTTTACTTTACTCGGATAAGAATGAAGCAAGTAATAATTGAACTAAGTAGTCCATAAGTAGGAATTACTGAATTAGTTGACAGAGGAGTAGTGAGTGGAATTCCTTAATAGCTGGGGGATAAATCAATTTTGAATCAAAAACCAGAAATCACAAATCAAAAAAGAACAAATAATCCAGAAAAGTCGAGATCCTTTTCCAGTACCCAATCACTACACAAACAGTAGGGAAAATATAGGATAATTGAATATAAGAAAACAACTGATTCAATCGGATCAGAAAGGGGATTTCGGGTGCTCAAACAAAAGAAAGGAGGTCGGTTCGGGGTTAACACTTATTATAGGTCTAGTCGGGTGCTAAGATGTTGGTTCGGGTGCTCAAACAAAATAAGTAGGGTCGGGGTTCGTTCCTATTGCCTATCAAACATGCCTATCAAACATGCCTATCAAACTAATTAGGATTAAACTAGGTATTCCACTCATTTTAAGGAGCTAAACAAAGTAGAGTATATAGTAACAGTCATGAGCAAGTCCTGTTTTTGGGAGCTGTTGAAAGAAATCAAGAAAGTAGAGCAAGAGTCTAGGGAAATTGGGGTTTAATCCTGCCTAGTAAGCGAAAGAGAGTCCATGGGTTTTCATTCAAATATGAGATAAGTATTATTTTCCTAGGAACAAGCCTTATAGTAGAGTAGTCCGACCCTTGCCAACCCTGTGCTCTAAAACTCACAGAACTAACTGCTTGCCCTAATAAACCGGGTAGTGAATTCTTTAAGTAAGGAGCAACCAAGCAACTGTTGCATATGACCAATCTTCTGCATAACTGGATTAATGCGGGGTTTGCTTTAAGTGAAAGAGTCTAGTTAGTCTGAAATAAATCATATAGAGATATAAAGAAATAAATCATATAGAGATATAAAAAACACAAACTATTGAAAAACTTAAGGCTGCTCGTCTGCCCAGACTTCCTCGGTATGTATTCTTTTGGGGCTCCCCGAGAAGTAAAGCACTGTAGAGCTCACAGCCCCCCCATTAATTTGGAAGATAACATCCTAACTTACTTTTTGTGAGACTCCCTCTGAGGAATCACTGCTTGTGGTGGCGGTTACCCACTCTGAGGGCTGCCATCTCTCACATTCCTGCGTATATGAGACACTTATGGAGTTAGACACTCCGAAACCACTAATATAGGCTTGAAGTGGCCATGAAGCATAATATGACACCTCCGCTTCCTGCAGATTTATCATATGATTGACAGCTTGATTCGTACCTATATGTTCCCAGTGATGGGAGGTCTCGAAGTGCTTTTGCTGAAGCACTCCTATAGTGAAGGGACGGTGCAGCTTAGCAAAGGTATTGAACTGTTCCCAACGCACCTGTGGATCCCTTATACTTTCCATGATATTTTTTGATTGGGGCTTCAAGGGGGTAAAAAAACCAAATGTCGGAAGAAGTATTTCTCTTTCAATTCATCTATGGTATATTCTGCAGGCCAACCCCTTGCTTTTAGGTAGTCGGAAATTCTGTCTTGTAAGTGGCTTTCTCTGTCTTTTTGAATACGCATATCCTCGAATACAGACCGTACTGAGTTGTAGGAGGATAGAATTGTTTTTTAAACCTCGGGATCCTCATATACCCGATACCACTCATCAAAGCTCTTCAGCTTACTTATGATTACTTGGCTTCTGCGGGGCAACCGCTTATGGGACTCTTGTGCTTTTACAGTCTCCCGTATTTTACTTAGAGTTTGGCTACCCCAAATATATAGATCCTTATCCTCTTTGAGCAGGTATTTACAAATAGAGGTCCATGCCTTGTGGAAGGAGAGGTTTCACTGGGCCCCTTCAAACAAAGGGAGGATTTATATAAAGAGGCGGGGGGCACCTTTTCCAAATAGGCCTCTCTCAAGTAAAAGACCTATATGAAAGTGATTACCCTCTTGTTGATGCTGCTCCCTCGCTACAGCTATGGTAATACAATCGTGGATTTTTTCACTTCTGCGCTCTACAATTTCTGCTTTATCTATGGATGCTCTTAGCTCATTAGCGTCTGCTCGGGCTAGAGTCAATAAAATATATTTCCTCCAGTTTAGATTATTGATAAAGAAGGTATTTGATTTATTCATCGTACTTCAGCTACTCTTGTATGCTGGGGTGATACCACGGATTTGACCCTCTAAAAAGATAGTTCCTCGTTGCTTCGGACTAGTTGCTACTTAGTTTCATTCTGACTTTACTACTTTCGAGGATAGGTCTGCAAGGGAATAAGTAGTTGCCAGAGGTGGATTAGCGGTCATAAACCGGTGAAGGGCTGCTGAAAGTTCAATTACAGTAGTTGGCGCAAGTGAGGGAGCTGATCTTACAGAGAGAGCTGATCTTATAGATGAAACAATAACTTCCTTTGATACTTTAACTTAAACTCTAGCCACTGAGTCTGTGCCTGAACTGTCTTCTGGAACTGGAACTGGTGAAGATCTTTCTGCCCTTGCCCGAGTTTAATCTTTCTCGACTACTAAGGTAAATCACCTCTCTTCTTTATAGAATGGAAAAGAGTCTCAGAGTTGAATTCTTTGGCGACTCAGGAATTTCTGACTTTGCCTACGGAGCTCAATTCTAATTCAGATATTGGATGCGTAGGATTTGGTCATATAAGTAATTAAGTAAAGGGAAGAAACTGGAGCTTATGGAACTCCGGCACAGGAACTGAAAGAGAAAGGTGCAATTCAAACGGAAACTCTCGGGTGTTTGACTTAAAAGGTTAGAAAACTTATTTCGGTTCATAAAGTGGAGACTCTGTATCAGGAGTTTTATCTTTATCTGAAGCTTATTAATTGCCTGTTCGAGTGTTGTGTCTACTTGCAGTGCTATCATTTACTCAATCAGAAGCGGGAGAGTTAGTGACCTATTCTATCTCAAGGGTAAGTGACCTATTCTATCTGCGTTAAGAGAGGGAATTTTTAAAGAGGAAATTATCAACTAGATGCTTAGGAGTAAAAGAGTCATGTATTTGTACTAGTAGATGTACTGGATTTCTGTCTTTCTTATATAAGCTTATATAATGGAACTGATTCAATAACGGATCTCACCAATTACTTAAGGGCATCCGCTTGTCTGCTTGCCTGGCTTTAACACCGGATTTAGACTGCTTCTCTTACCTATGGCAACCATATCTCTGGCTCTTACCTTTGAGTTAACCCCGACCCTAGTAATAGAATGAGTAGTTGAGGTCACAAGCCTACCCAGTTGCGGAATGAAACCAGTAAGTATGACTCAGAATGGAACTACGACAAAAAAGAAATAATTAAAGAATTCCAACGGTTAGTTAAAGAATTGACCTCCCTCGCTTGCCTCTGCTTACCTAGCTTGCCTACTTGCTATGTGGTTGTAGTAGTTACTTGTCTAGTAGTTGCTTGGTGAATGAAACCCTGAAGGTATCGAGCAGGCCAACTACTCTCAATCAGGTAAATAAACCTCTAAATCAGGTAGAGCAGCAGGTGAAGACAGGTGGAGCAGCAGGTAAATATGATGGTACGAGCAAGGTTAGGTGGGGAATGTGCATCTAAAGCTCTTGCTAGTGCCCCGCCCAAACGAATACAGTACTTTGATTCTTCCACAAGAACTATACACTTGCAAACCCGACACCTCATAGGCATGAGAAAGGAGATTGAGCTCCCGTTAACGATATTCTTTAAGGTAAAGGAGAGAGGTCGGGTGCTATAGTTTCATCCCGAGCAGGAGAAGTGGAATCTGTCTTTGTAGTAGTGGATTGGCCGTTACTTGGCCCGATAACTATACTAGCCCATAGCAGCTGAAGATACTGGTTAAGTTGATGATCTCTACGACTACACTCGAACAGGAACTTCGGATTCCAAGGGAACTAGACTTGATACTTGATAAAGAACATAAACCTCATTTCCAAGCACATAGCAAGTAATACCGGTAAGTTTATTGTCCCTTTGACAGGGCATATACCATTGAATCTAATCTAACTCAATGCAGATTGAATCTAATCTAACTCAATGCGGCTCATATACCTAAGTAAACTCATTCCATTCCATTCTGATTTAGGGCTATAGTACTTGAGCTTGGCTCTTTCACTCCAGAGTTCAATTCTTATCTTAGTAGTTCACCCATCCCCTGTTACGCGTGTCTCTGACTTTCAACTCTCACTGTCTCTTTGAACTCCCACTACTATACCGAAACTAATCAACTGTCTTTACAATTAATTTATTCCTAACATCCTTCCCCTCTTGCTCTGTAACTCCGGTAGGGAAAGACACTTTACTGACTTTATCATCTCTTATAACTTCTATGCAACCTCCTGGCTACAAATACTGATGAAACAGGACTACTTTAATTCAACTCAAACCAATTACTTAAGGGCTGTCTCTTTTCTCTTTACCCTCAAACCTAACTCGGGCTCTTTTGACTCAAACAAAACAGGATTGATTGATTTCTTTCCCTCGCTTGCAGCAGACTACTTTCTCACTGTAACTGGGGATGAAACTATAAAAGAAAGAGTAGATACTTCAGTCGACCTAGACCTCGCAACAAAGCCTTATACTTATTGGTTGAATTCTTGAAGGTTTATTAGTGTTTGTAGATTCCAAGGACTGAGTTCAATTCTGTAATTCAATAGTAGTAGCTAAGTAAGGGACTTGTCTACTTTCCCTTATATACAAGCAGCTTGTCTTCTTTTCTGTCTGATCCTGCCACCTTAACCCAGATGGATTTCCCGCTTCGCTAACAGCTTACTTTGTCACTGCTGACTTACTTTTCTTTTATACTAAATTCTATTGCATCTTTTCCGGATCTAGCTTCTGCCAACACTTGCACTTTCCTTTCCAAGCACAGCTTCCTTAATAGATTTAGATTACACTGATTTACTTAGCCCTTAAACAGGAATGGATTCTTCCCCGAAAGGAACAAGATTAGGATCAGGACAAGTGAAGAATAAGTCAACTCTCTTAATGAGTACAGGGTTTTTGGTAACAAATTAAATTACTAAACTGTAGGAGTAGCGGCAGGAACTGGCTATTCATAAGCTTACCTCTGACTTTAGGAACCAACAACATAAGCACCTGAACCTTAATGCAAGTTCCGCTTCAACACCCGAATCACCTACTACTTTTGGAACTCTACTTTCTACTGCTTGAGATCTGTATTCCTCTCCAGTTCTATTTCTAGGATCCGAGGCAGTATCTGAGTATAAAGGAGAAGTCAAGTCTAAACACTGCGCAAGTAAGAGGTCATAAAGAACCGTGCTAGTTTAATTCTATAGTGTTGTATCTCGGGCGAAAGTAAGCAGTTAGAGCAGAATCTTATCTAGCTGTGCGGGAAGGAACTTCAAGTACTGTTTGGGTGGTATTAACGAAATTAGATACCAACCACAAAAAGTGATAATTTCATTTTGATTAAAGTGACGAGTAAGGAGCTGGATCTGTATAAAGTCTTGTTCCATAAGAAGGATTCGAATAAGTAGACAAAGCTGGAGCAGTAAGACAAAAAACACTTTACTTGTTGCCAGCAGCTCACTTTAGACTTAACCACTATGTGGGCATTCGCAAAGAGAGGAGATGAAATATACCGAGCTTCAAAGCCAGTACCTGCTCCAGCTTACTGACTTTGGCACAGCTTCCTTAATAGATGAAACAACTGATTCCACTGGGGATTCTAACTTAGCACGCGGATCCTGCTCCTTTTGCTGACTGAGGCTACTTAGTCTGGGCCTGTCCCATCTTTCGAATTCACTGAATCTCTGGCCTCGTCGACAAGAACTTTCCCTTCTACTTTACCTCGAACTTGAACAGGAAATTATCCACGACTTCCGAGTATGCGTACCCTATTCTATATCTATTCTATTGTTTTGCACCCTACCACGACTGACAAGCTACTTAAACTTACTAGGAATATGCAACACGCTTCATAAAGCAATAAAGGGAACATAAAGTATAGTGCAGAAGCGAGATCAGATGACGCAGTAGTTCAAATTCCCGTTCTAGAAATAGATTGATTCGGGCAGTGGAGAAAAGAGCTAGATGAGATTCGGCTTACTTATACGATGAAACGGAAACGGGAAAGAAAAGGATAGTAAAGGCTTCTAGGGTTGAAGACGTAAGGTAAGTAAAAGCAAAAGGGGGTCTATGCTCTTAGGCTCAAATTCATTGAAACAGCTTTTAGGGTTTCTTATATAAAGGATGCTCAATAAATGTGCCATTAAGGTGAAGGTAAGGCTGAAGAAGGAAATTAGACGATACCGCTTGCTTCTCTTGATCCACTTTCTTTCCACTTCTATTGCTATTGCAACAACAGTAAGTAGGGCCAGCCTGGTCGAAGCTACCCCATTTGGAGATTATTATTTATTAAACCTTAACGTAAGCATACCAAGAGTCATCCGACGCACCACTCAACTATCGGCAGCCAACTTCCAGTGTTGGGAGTATCATGGTAAGAAGCCCAATAATTGGTTATGCTAGCAACAAGCAAGCAAACTTAGGAGGATAATGAAACAGAACCAAGCAACGTAGCAAAGGCGCAAAGGAATAAAGATACTGATTTCAATTCGGGGGGCTAGTTCGGTTTTGTTTCTCGGTATGGGTTTAGGTGCTTGCTCTCAAGATGGAAATAAAGTATTTGTTGCTTCAGCTAGAGATAGATAAAATCAAGTATTAGTTGACTCTTAGCACTATAATCTGTGGATGATTTGTAGTTGACTGAATACTTTGTTTAGTATTGCCAGTCCCTGCTTTCTTGACAGCTAGGTTAATGCGAGATAGAGAGTCCAATTGTATATGCAATGCAAGAGAACAAGCACAGGGTCTGAGGTATGCAAGAGAACAAGCAAAGGGTCTTAGGTCTAGTATAGATCCCCCCGGTAATATTAATCATAATAAGAGGATTTAGCTCTGTTAGCGCTTAACTGAGTATACGAGTTGGGGCAATAATAATCATTCCATTCTGGTCATTACAAGGCGGGCGGGACAATCAGGTGTTGTTTCCTACTAGGTTTTATACTAGACATAAGAATAATCGATTAGAGAGGAGATTCCGCTTCGGCTTCCGCTTCTATATCGAATTCCACTGGGGATGAAACCTGACCTCATGCCCTAACCTAGGAGTCTGGGCCTGATACTTATCTTTCTACAGGTGCACCCACATTCAACAAGGACTTGTTTCGCAACTCGATCTCGAAGTCCTATTTTATCGAAAGTAATATTTGGATTTAATGGAATTTCCTAGCACCCTCTGGCATAGAGAGTAAGGAACTAATTCATATATATTAATTAGCTATGAGCTAGTCCTGTTTTCTAGAGTATAGTATACTTTCCTTGCACTTGACTCTTCGGTGTTTGTACTTCTTCTCCGTATACAGCTTATGCCTCTCTATTCTCTTTTGTTCCTACTAAAACTCAATGGATATTCCTACTCCCCGCGGATATAGCTTCGGCATTAGATCTATCTCCCTACTCCTTATTATATAGCTACAGCTTGAGATAGGATTTATTCCCCCACCCTGGAAAGTATATACCTAGTGTTCGCCTCCTCTGGCTCTTTGGTGACTTCTTTCTTGAATACCTAGCTCATGATTAAGATTCTGGCGTTGCTTAACTTGTTCAATCAAGGACTCTCAATCAGGTGTGAAAGCCAACAACTAGAACAAGAACAGGACTACCCTAACAAGTAAGTAATCTATTTGTACTACCCTACCCACCAAGCTACGTATAGACAAGTAGACAACCAACCACGAAGCTACCCCAAAACAAGGGTTTCTTAAGCCAAGCAACGACTAAACAAGCAACGAATAGACAAGTAACTCAAAATAGGCAAGCAGACAAACAGTGAACTAGGTAAATTCTTCCGAAGTATACCTATAACTACTCCTATTACCAATTCTCTGATATGACTTAACTGACCTATTCTTCCCTATAATCAGAAACCTGCATTTACTACTTATTCACAGGACTACTACTTTGCCTCACTCCTACAGTTGCTCAAAAGAACTAGAGCACTGAAACTACTTACTTGTTTCATTCAGTTACTCAGGTAGGGTTCAAAATGGAATCTTATTTTTATTATAAAGAAATAAATAAATAAATCAAAGAAATGAAAAAAGAGAGAAAAACAGCGGGATCTGATCTACCCCATTGGCTCCTTCGCGAGTTTAAATAGAAAGAAAAGAAGAAAAGGAAGTATTTGTTTCCTTGGCGCGGAAGGGAAGGAGTGTACTGGTCGGGTAGAATCAACAGAAGAAAAGAACGAGAAGACCCACACCTCCTAAAGGCTCCGCTACAACTGCTTCCCTTGCCCACCTCTGGAAAGAAGTATTTGTAGTCTACCTCCTCGGCTAAGCCTTATTGTCTCCCAATAGGGAAGGGATTCCACTTTAAGTAAAACACCCGCCCCTACTTCTTTGGTTTTAGCACCCGACCCGAACTAACTGGCCTACCTCGACTCGCGTTCTATTCTGTAATTCCTTATTACGTTAGAGTTCCATTCAAACTTGATTTTCTATCCGTTCCTTGGCTGAGTTACTTGGCTGCGTGCCTTGGCGTCTACTTAATGGAAGGAATGAGGTCTTTTTCTCACTATAAGTCTGGTCTATAGAAAGGTAATCTCTGGAATCCGATCAATCAGGAGTCCGTTGGTGAACCATATCGATCTTCTGTAATGAATACGATTTGAATATCCGTTCCAAAGCTCCTAATTCCCTAAAGTAAGTATAATAATTGGGGACGATTCCTTCTGCTTAAAGGTTTTCATCCCTCCCTTTGAATCCAACCCATTGGAGAATGAGGGTTGGCCTTGTTTCAGTCCGCACGGTAAAGTGAGTCTTCCTTCTGTCTTTCTTCAAAAGAATCGTCTTTACGCCTCTCATTGATGAAGAATAGGATATATTGTTGAGCTGTTAAGTATAAGTACGCGTCATAAGCTTTCAGTAAAGTCAGGAAGCCTCTAGGCGGATTTACCTCTGTAACATTGGGGCGTAGCGTGTCTTGCCTATTTAGATAACTTGAATAGGGCCAGGCCAGCCTCACTAAATTCCCTTTTCGATGCAGAATTACCGGTCTTAGGAATCTCTCTAGCTGCTACAAATCGTCCGCAAGCTTAGTAGGAGAGGCCCCCCGCATGGAAAAGCTCCTTACGGATTGTTATACCCTTCCTGCCCCAGGCACTTTTGGCTACGATTGCCGGGTTTCAGATATTCCCATAACAGCTGATTCACTAGCGAGTCCTCCAACAGCTCTTACAGGAATAGAAAACACTATTATTAAGAGGGGGCCCCTCTTCCTTAGGAGTAACAATGTAAACTTTATCAACGAACGGCCATATTTTTAGCACACTCGACTTACCGGCCTTATGCCTCAGAAAAGGTAATATTCTCCAGTATACTCTTTCTTTCTAGTTCGCCAGCAAGGCATTTTCCGAAGCAGGCAGGGCTAGCGCGGTGGAATTGGACAATGCTAAGTGATCTCCTCGCCCAAATAGGGGTTTTTCTAAGAAGGATACAATAAGTGGCATTAGCAATGTTAAGGTTCGCTACATCTTGGAATTATATTTCCCATTTAGCTGGTGATAACTTTGAAAGAAAGAATCAATGTCCTTGGCCATCAACCACACACCGGGTACTTCGCGTACGCATCAGACCGTAGACTCTGTCCAGTCCCAAACCCGCAGTCAATCTATCGATGAGTCCACGGCTCCTATGACTCACTGATCAAATAGGACGACTTCCTAATCTTAGAAGATGCTAAATCCATGGTTCCAGAACAGCTACATCTTACCCAGAGTCATTATTATAGATGTGTCTATACTGGCCTGGCCTAAGGCGAAGTTTTGGCATAGCTTTCAAACCCTCTCCTTTACTGTCGAGCTTTCAAACCCTTCCTTGATTTCTTGGGTTGACCCCGAATAGGTGTTATCACCAATAATAAAGAAGGGAGATGCCTTTCATTCAACAAGTCCCCTAACTTACATCGACTAAACAAACCTTGGTTTAGCTTCGGAGCTATGATCCTCAATGAGCTATCGCTACTTCCCCATTCCATGATTTCAGTTTGGTTGTTGAAGACGTTAGGACCTTAGCGGGTGGAAGGCGTATGTAAGCTTACGGAGATAGGGAAGATTAATTTCGTAGCAGTGAAGGCGGAAAGGTGGGCCAAGCAACTACTACAGCCAAGCAACTAGACAAGTCACTACTAGACGCAAAGTAACTACTAGACTTACCTACCCTAAGATATCCTAGACCTCTGGCAACAAATACTTCTTGAAACAAGCAAGCCCAGTAGTAGTCTCTCAAGTAGTAAAGTTCGAATTGAACAAATTTCCTACTCCAGTTCTGTTCCAGTTCCCCAGTTCTCAAGTATGGTTATGACCGATATATGACCGAAATCGGTCACAGCGAAATCTCAATAGATGGAGCAAGATCATAAACAGGTAAAGGATTTGAAGCAGGTGAGGAAGCTTTATCAACTGAATCCGCAGTTCTCAAGTAAGGTCAAGGCCCAAAACCATAAGACTCAGTGCGTGAACGAGAAGAGAGTGGAGTTGTGGAAAATAATCTATTCTATAATATAAGGCGATAAATCAAGCCATATGGAAATGCATGAGTTGCACTAGGCTAAAGGGCGCTTTTTGAGCAACAATACTTAGTGTGTCAGCAACAAGCAAGCGGGTAATCTTTAATTACAACTTAAGGTGTTGAGTATGAGTATGAGTATACAAAGTAAGGGGAGTGTTGGCTTAGAGTCTTGTTCATTTATGAGCTCTAAGTCGTACGAGATAGGTTCGGCGGTAACTGAATCCGTAGAAGAAAGATATGATGCAACAGAAAGAGCAAGATCTGAGGCATAAGCTATATATGGAGTAGGATAAGTGCAAATATCAGTATATGTTAGTAGGTAAAGAATATTGGGTTGGGGCAGGGTATCCACTTCAATCTATAACAGGTGGCACTCCAGGATACTCTCCCGGCTGGGCAAGGGAACAATAGGCAGTTCAAGGACTGGTCGAATGGAGTTTTTTACTATAAGAATCGAATTTACTACTATGACGTTATACTAGAGTGTACCCCAGTATCAGAACCTATTATTGGAACGGGTTGGCTATAAGGAGGAACCCTTAAGGAGATGCACACTAACGCCTTTAAGGAGTTACTGGAACTAAACTTTAAGACTTAGAGCTACAGCACCAATACCAGACTTTAGAACAGGAACCGGGAGTCGGAACCATATCAGTTGTTCGACATCGACAGGCAGGCGCAGAAGAGCAAGCCTCATTCTATATTTCTATTTAAGTAACAGGGGCGTGGTTAACACTTAAGATAAACAGGCCATTTTACTTCATGTGCTAGATGCCCCACTTTAAGGGTTCGAGGCGGAAAAGTCAGAAGGGTAAAAAAGATACTCTAAGCCAACAACAGGATCGGATTGAGAAACCCCCCCAGTAACCAATGCTATCAAGCAAGCAACTCGCAACTACTTTGACTCGGCACAAGAAAGATGACTGGTTGACTCTCGCCCTACAGCTCTCAGTTCAAAGTAGAGTATGTATCCTAAAGAAAGTCCCAGCTCTTAAAGCAAAGGTGAAAGGTACGCTAACTCTTGTAGGTCAACACTGCTGGTTCTCTAAATCTTCCTCTTCTCTCGGTGCCAACTGTCAACAGCCACTAAAGGAAACTGAACCCTTACTTTACAGGCAATTATCCACTTAACCTCGCTTGCTTCATAAGAACATTAAAAAGGTGTTGGTGCGGCCTCATTCTCTAATAAGCCATGGTAAACTCATAGATACAGCTTAGCTTATTATATTGGCTTATAATCCTTATTCATAGGAATATAACTAATCAGTTCTATACTCCCCCAACACAAAACTTTCTCCTTTTAGTCCTAAGCTGTTTCTTATCAAGCATATGAACCGACTTAACTGTAAACTATACCTGACGCTACTTAGTCGAAGTACCTGTCTTCAGCTTCCAATCCCGTTTCTGATCTGGTTCTTGCTTCAGATCCTTCTCTTATTTATTAGATCCAAATCTTTATCTTTCGACTTTTTCTGCTTTCGATCTTGCTTCATATCCGACTCCTTATATTTATCCAGCTGAAGAGATCCCGATCAGTTGAATGAAAAGTAGCTTGATCGCCATAAGGTATAGATCGAGGTAAGGGTAAGATTACGAACTATATTATCAATTTCTATACTATAGGGTAATAAGTACAAATAAGATCTATCAAGTCAGAATATAATAGTTTAGGTTAAGATTTGCCTTCTACTTGACCTCGAACTGAACTTGCACTTTATTTATACTATTCCTTGCGCCAAGCGTAGTGGTAGTGGGCATGATAAAAGAGAGTCAACTCTCACTCCGGACTAGGAATATGACCAAATCCATTCTATACAAGTAAAAACACTCCCTTATATTAGATTAGAGAGGAACAGCTTCTGAACTTGCTGCTGCAAACCTGTAAAAAACGGATTCTCTGGCCTCTGTAACTGCTGTTCTAGTGCATTGACGCCTCAAATCTTAGCGCTGTTGTGTTCCTATTATAGTTCCGCGAGAGTAAGCCTTAGGGGCGAACCGAACTCGACTCTTAGAACCATTTGTAGCTCACTTTATAATTGATTCTGCCTTGAACTCCCTATCGCCGACGAAGACGACGAAGAAAGGACATTGAATCTTTCGTTGATTTGGCACTTGGTATAGATTGATGTAAAGTAGAACTGTCCCTTTAACTCCCGAAAACAAGACTGGAACTTGAAACAGCTGAAGATACTGACCACGCTTTAGATCCCCGGATCCTTACTTATATTTTCCCTCTTCTACTGTTACTGGCACTGCTCAAGATTCTTGACTACCTACTGCTGATCCGTATCCTAGAAATGCTCCAACTATAACTCATACCTTAGTTGATGAAGACGGGCCGGGCCCTTATATACAAGTGAACAGGCACCTTACTTTCCAACTCCACTTTGCCTTCTTCCTCTCTTATAGCTAGTCCTAAAGTTGCTCACATATTAACTCCTACAGTTGCTCACAAGAACGACACTTGAAACTTGACCTCGTCTCTTTGAACTCTGGCTTGGCTCCCCCCCACCTTTATGTCTTTCCTTGCGGCTTCGTTGCTTGTATATCCGGAACTTGCCTAGTAAACAAAGGATTTATTGGACCTTTTCCAGTCCTTGATTTATTATTGAATGTTATATGGGGAAGCAATCGATTATCACAGTGGAGTGCCTGCGGCAGACATAAAAGAAACCCGTCCTTGTTGATTTGACTGTTTGACTAGCGCGTAAGTAGTGGAGTTATTACTTTCGAGTTTACCTCGAGGCGAGATAGAATCAATGAATTCTTAAGCGTTAAGTCTCACGCCTGTTCCAGTTTTCGGCTAGGGGTTCGGGTGTTGTCTTAGAGAGATATGGATTCTCTTATATGTGATGCTCTTAAAGCCATCTTCTGCGCTCGAAACAAGTTAAAAGGGGTTTTGTTTCCGTTTCCGTATAAGTTAAAGTTTGTGAAAAGTTTAAGAATTATTTGTTGTGGTAGGTCCCACCAGTTATAGCATTGAGTAACCAAAGGGAGACGCGGACTTGAGATGGGATTATTCCTCGGCCTCTTCTTGAAGTGAAGAAAAATCATATCTCTCTTTCTTTTGCATATATAATTAATTCAGGAATGTAGTAAAGCATAAACTCAGGACTCATCCTCGGCGCATTAGGCTTAGTCCGATATAGTTCCTGTTTTCACTGGCTGTAGTTTAGTTCCCGTTTTCGTATCTGCATCAGTGGCTAGAGTGTCAGTTCATTCTTTCCCTTCACATTACTCACTCTTTCTTATGAATTGAGTACACCCTTTCTGTAAGTTCGTTATAACCAAGTACACCAAGCGTATACTTTAGAGTTTCATGAAGACCTTTCCTACTTGTAAGTTTCATTCCCAGTTTAATCCGTTCTCCTATAATATATAAAGATAGATAATTCATTTAGTGGGAGCTTGGCCGTTAGATAACCTTACTTAATGGGTAGTAAAGAATTTCCATTAGCCAATGACTGATTGATTTCTTTGCCAGCAAATACTGATTCCACTCGGGGTGCCGACCCACCCATCCTCTGGTATTGAACATATCCTTCCTGAGCGCCTAAGTACTGATTGTCTTTCTTTATCCTAAAATAAATCCTATAGAAAGTTATCGTTATTTTCTTAAGCTCTTGGGCTTGGGGTAGCTTTAGAAGCAAGTAAGGTTTCAGGTGTTTAAAGGAATCTGGCTTTGATGCTAGGGCAGCGAACGATGGCTACTTAATATGATGGGTGCGATAAAGCCTTTCCGGGCAGTCGTCTGTAGTTGCTGTTGCTGTTGTGCTTGACTCTTAAGTGCTTGCTTTACTTTTCTCTGTGTTTGTTGGCGCCAACCAAGAGAGGAATAAGGATTTCAAGCTGTTTCAAGATCAGGATATGGAAATGTTGTTTCTGTTCGAAAGGAAAGTTATGTTCTTGTGCCGGTGAACTAGTAAGCAGCAAAATGTCCTGTGCCCTTAAGTAATGCCGTTAGCAGAGAAGCGTCAGGGAAAGTGGAAGTTTCAGAACGCCTACCAATCCTCTTGCTATCCCCTACGTACTACATTTCATAATATAGTTTATTCGGTCTTGCTCCACTTTCATTTTTGGATAATGTCTCTACCTACTTTGTTGCGATTGGTTAATTCCATTCTCATTCTGGAATTGAACTCCTAGTCTATTTACCACAATAGCGCATTTACCTAGTGATTCTCGGAGTAGCAGCGGTAAAACAACACTGGTTTCATTCTAAGCCAACTACTGGTTTAATTCGAAGCCAACTACTGGTTTCATTCTAATATCCGAGTTTAATTCGTTGTTTGATACCCTGTAAAGAAATAAATAAATCAATGGAACTGCTGCTCTTGCTCCTCTCTGGCCCTGGTCCACCTCTGGTACTAAATTGTATCCCGAGCCTACCCATAAAAAAGTGCTGTATTCGAGCCTCTTCGACCCTAAATCTTCTAGTAATAAATGCATTCTTTTGCCCCAATGGGGGTGTTACATATTTGCCCTAAAAAAGAGAAACATTCCTTATAATGCATTTGAAACCCTATTCTGAGTATTCTTATACTCTAACGATAACTACACTTTTCTTTCCTCGAGCAGCCTCTCACTTATGCTCTTTTCACTCTTGCAACTATCCCTCTGGCTACAAAAAAAGTTATGGCTCTCATCGAATCTCACTACATTTCTTTGATACCAGAAAAAGGCAACTATACCTTTAATCTGTGTTGGCAACAATAAAATGAGTATAAGCTAGAGCAGGATCAGACGCGAGATCAGAATCTGTGTCAAGTGAGTAAGCAGTGCCAAAGTCCGCTTATGAATGCCCTGTTCCGCCAAGTAACTTAGCAACTACTAACATACCTGGCTCATTCTTATGTTTATCCCCTGACAAGTGGAACTCTGACTTTATAGTTTCATTCTGACTTGAGAGAAAGAGCACTGAGGAATAGTTTTAATTCTTAGCTAACAGTGAATGTAGTTAACAGTGAATGCGTTAGCTGAACACAGGACTCTGCCCCGACCTCTCCTTTACTTCCCTTAAGAATATATTTTATTAAGACTTTAAGAATCACCATAGCTAGATGAAAAATTAGTTATCTGTACGCTATACCGACTAAGTAGCACACTGCACTGCCGCGTAACTGACGTAGTGACTTGTACCCTACTAAATTGATTCTTCTCTTTTTATTAAGATAACTGATTAAACTCTAACCATTAACTTCAGGGCAGGACTACTACTTGGACCACTACTAGTAAACGCCTACTTCTTGAAACAAAACAAGCCCTGCAGCTAGCTACTATTAACTGCATTCTTCTCCTATACCTATGGCTCTCCTCTGGCTCTGGTTCCTCTCAGAATTAACTACATCCGGAGTATAGGTAAATAGGGTCGTTCATGACTTTAGTAGATGCTTGGCCCTGCCGCTGGAACAAAGTTGAAGCTCCTGTTATGAGCAAGTCCGTCCGGGTTCAATTACAGCGATTAGACCCTATCTTACATCCCGTGGGAATTGGTGCCTTCCTGCGAGCTGCTAGTACAATCTTGGGAGAAAGCCTTTTGATTTGAAGTCCGCTCCTTGGCCAGCTTTCATAGCTGTAGTGTTATTTCCCCCTCTAGCTTGTTTGTAGGAGGCTCTTCCAATCCTTAGCTTGTAAGTAAGAGGCTCTTCCACTCCTTACCTTGTAAGTAAGAGGCTCTTCCAATCCCGACCTTTATTCTTTAACTATCCCCCCCACCTTTATTCTTTAACTAATGAATAGGATCCCCGCTTTACTGACTCCAAAGCTTCCCTTCCTTACAACTATTCTGACTTAACTCGCTAACCTATAACTGCGACTTATGGGGCTATAGCTCGAAACTCGTATTTCAACAGGGACATCCAACAAATAAGATAATTTGATCCAGAACTATAAGACTGATTTAACTACTTATTAATTATATGGATACTATAAACAAGGAATTGAGCTAAGGCGACATAATACATAATTGCTAGCGCAACCAGGTCTTTACTTCCCCTACTACCTGAAAACCTTGCTTTACTATCTCTAACCTTACTTACTAGCTTCCGAGCCTATCTTTTCTCCCCTTATGCCCGAGCTAGAGTGTTACTTTCCCGCCTATCAGCCTTGCTTTTCGCTCTGACTTGTCATTTGAGTAGCTGCAGACCCAAGCCCAGAGTAGCCCGAGCCCAGTCTTCTAGCGGTAGTGTTTCTGCTTTCCTTCCCATCAGACTCGTAGTTTTACCTTGCTTTCTTTGCCTTCAGTCTTACTATCCTAGTTTTGAGTCTTGCTTTCCTATCTTTTACTCTTACTTCTTTTTGGAATTCTGAAATATGTTATTTAAGTATTTTATATGGTATTGATATTGGTAATAGTCTAGGTGTCTCATATCGTATGTATGCCCCTACTTACATTAATGCAAAAAACATTATTTGATATTGGAATGTGTTTTATCATATTAGATTGGAATCGATTTGATTCTTCAGGTATTAGAGAAACTCTAAGAGAAACTAGGCTCAAAACCAGCTAGTAATTTTGCATTGAGTGATGAAGCTATGTGTTCTGGTGTGAAGTCAATTTGTTTCAAAGCCAAGTAATAGAATCATGGGTTCCAAAGCCAGAGTCAGATAAGTAAGTCGTACGCCCAGAGTAATATAGGAGGGTAATTTAGCTATGACACCCGGTATTCCTCTATAAATGCAAAAGAGTTTACCTCCCTTGAGACAAGCAATCAATATAGTCTTTATTTACTTAGTTGGTTATGCTGCCACTGTACTCAGCAGGGTTCCCTAACGAACGAATGATACTTTAACGAAAACTCAAAAGTAACAATCAATGGCTGGTCCGTCTGTCCCTCTGCCCCCGCTTGCTCATTCCGTTACTGATAAGTGCAATCCTGATCGCCCAGGGTTTTAATCTACCTCTAAAGCTCTGTCTACAAACCAGCCCTAACTTTTATCTGTATTCTTCAACTAATTACTTCGAACCTTGCTTTTACTACTAAACCCTATAGAAGTTCCCGGTATCCTTGCCAAAATACCTGTTCTTAGAAACCTTACAAACCGAACCTTGCTTTACAACCTATTAGTCTGCTCCTCCTTACCTTTTTTCTGAAAATAACCTGACCGAGCTATACCTATTATTCGGATTTAAGAACCGGACCATCTTAGACCTATTATTCTGATTTGTAATTGAAAGCCTCTACTCTCTTACCCTGAACTATAGCACCAACACTCTTATTCTTATTATGAGATTACTAGCCACCAAGTACTAAACCACAGCAATAGAAGAATCAAAGTAGTACAAAAACACAGAGCAATAGAAGAATCAAAGTAGAAACAAGGAATATAGCTCAAAAAGAAGAGAATTCACCCAGTGCTAACAAGAATAGAGCCATCGGCAAACGGACTGTACGTAACCCTACTAATGAGGCTTCTACTCATAGCTATAAGACACAAATCCATAACCCCCCCAGAGCGAGTGAACTGATCTCCTTGCTTTCGTTCTTTAACAGCAGATCTAGACTCTTTCAATAGTGATTAAGATCCTTTCACTACAGCTTATCATACTTCGGCTATTGCTTCTCATAATCCCGACGACACGGATACCAAAAATAGATAATAACAGACTCAACATAAATACGTTATGTAATGACCAAGACACGGGGCAAACAACTACTAATGTTGTGCTAAAGGGCTGCTCTTCCGCCAAGTAACCACTAGACAAGAAGAAAGGAGCCCAGGTCCCCAGGACTACTACTACCAGTGCTACTACTACTAGGGCTGCTAGTCAACTCAATGGAATTCTTAACTTCCACTATGAAAGGAGAGGTTGGGTATCCAGAATAATAAGTTCCAGCTCATAAGTAAGGTTATGACCGATATGACCGATATCAGTAAAAGCAAGCAGTAGAAGCCTTTCACTCCTACTGTGCTCCTACAGTTACTCACTCCTAAAGTTGCTCACCTAGACTACCTCGACTCTGGCTTCTCAAACTTATTCTTTTGATAGGATCTAAAACTGGGCGCACAGCTGACTCACAAACTCTCTTTGGCTTTGGGCGCATTAGGAAGTTCTCAACGATAGAATCTAAAGTGGAAAGAAGGTCAGCTACTTGAAAACGAAAACTACATTCGTAAAAGAGCACATACTATACTAGGTTGGTGAAGAGAAGAGCGCTAGGGGGGTTCCCTTCTTCTAGCAAGCATACCAAAAGCTAATGATTCCGTTTCTGACCTTAGAGTTGCTGATCCACCTGTTGCTGATGGGGCGAAGACATATACGAAGACAGAACTTGGCTATAGCTCCTGCCGTTGAAAACATCTATTGTAATACTTTGTATAATAACCGGGTGTTCTGGAGTTAGAGCTAATCAGTAGTGAGTTAAAACGGCGTTAGTCTACTGTTACTACTGAGTTTTCTTCTTTTACTACCAATCTGTTACTACTGAGTTCCATTCCTTTACTTACCGCATCAAAGCCAACAAGCAACTACTAATGTTGCGCGTTAGTCTACTGTGCTGACTGGTTTCATTCTGATCTTAGGAGCTGTGCTTATTGGTTTAATTCCTAGCCTTCTACTTACTAGTCGATTTCTTACCTTCCAAGCCTATTAGTAGTTGGTCTACCGTAACTAACTTAATTCGGCTCCTCTCTGCTAACTCAATTCGGCAACTATTAACTGAATTCGGCTAATCTCACTCAGGATATCCTCCCTAACTACACTATGCTGGCTACTCTCATATATAATACCTATGGCAACTTCTCTTACTTAACTTGAACCCGAACTCTAGGCAAAGATAAAGCCAATAACATAACTCTCCTTTCTGAACCGGCAACAGCACTTGTTGGGCCGAGTCAAACAGTCATTTCTAACTCCCAACTCGAAAGTCAAACATTTATTGAAATGGAACAAAAAACAGGAAAACTTTAAGCGGAGTAAACCAGTACAGGAATCCTTCTTTCTTGCACCGCGAACATCTCTTGCGCCACCAGTAAAACAAAATAGTATAGGGCTTGATACTTACCGGCTGTAGGGTGACCGGTATATAGTATTCTATAAGAAGGAGATTCGGCTTCTCAATAGAGGATTCCAGTTTCACAGTCTATTCTTGCAGCTTCCTTTCGAACAGCCTCGGATACAGCTCCCCAAAACGGGAATTGTAAAGAACTAATAAGAAATCCACTATATTAAGTTGATTATTGCAGTTGTCTTTGCGTGTCTTGTCCTGTTTTTTTCTAGGTTATTGAATTTTATTGATTTGATTTAACTATCCAGCCCGAGTAACTGAATTAAACTACCCATGCCCCCTTCTGCTTTAACTATGGTTGACTTTGCGCTTGCAACTGACTTGCATTCGATCTACCTGTAGTTTGAGATCTACCAGTAGCTTTCAATCTACCCGTTTAGAACTAAGGCTTTCGATCCACCCTAACCTAACCTAGTAACTGAATTCCACAAGCCCAGCAGAAGGCGTAAGAGCACATAGTAAGTCAGAAGCCAAGCCCCAGTCTGATTCAAAAGAAAGGGACGAAGCGGGAAGTTCATCAGTATCCGAAACACTAGCACTTAAGTCTAGGAATTGAGGAATTTAACTCACTTGTATAAGAATTAACCAAACTGTAAAATTCCCCTAAAAGTTGTAGTCCAGGCCCTACCTCCTCTCTGGTAACAAATACAGATGAAACTGCCCCTCTGGCAACAAAGACAGATGACACTGACAATTACCTATTAAGTTAAGCCTCAGTAAATGCCCCCCCTATAGTGTTTTTAGTGGAATGCCCCTATAGTGCTTTTGAGTCATGAAAGATGGCCCTCCCGCTCGTCGTAAACAAAGAAAAAGAAAACTCATTCACAAAGATACTAGCACCCAACATATGAAGTAGACCTAGACCTCGTCTCAAAGCCGATACTTGATTCTTTCCCTGAACAGCTAGCCAGTACTTAATTCTTTACCAGAGCTAGACTTAACTCGCACAAGAAGTGGAATACCGAGGAGACAATTCAGAATTAAGCAAGTAAGTAACAGAGAGTCAAGGAAGAAAATAAGTAAGTAGTACAGTATTGCCAGCAAAGTAAGTCAACTAAGTATGTAACCAAGCCTACCCGGCCTAAAACAAGTAATTCATCAACCCCGTCTTTTTTGATAGCCAATAGTATATGACCAGTAAGTAAAAGAATCAAATACAGGTTCACACAGGACCCGGCACCAGTGGATCTTAAGTCCAAAAATCATTCCCATAATAGATTGCACTCGGTATGAAACTGCAAGCTGGCAAGGCAACTACACCTCTACTCTAGCAACTTACTATAAGGGCAACTGCCAAGCGTATACTCGGTGCTTCAAGGACTTATAGTAATTTCCAGACCCACTTGCGGACTTATAAATACTCGGCTCCAGTTTGATTCTGATGCTTCCCACAGACAGAGTTGCATTCTTTCTAACAGGGTTAGTTCACTGCCTTGCTCGCCCCGAACACAGGACCTAGTCATACATAGGGGTAGCTACTGGCTTTAAGGCTTCTTTGACAGGTTAAGAAATTCTAATAAGGGTCCTGCCGCGTAACATTAGCCCAACAGCTCAGCTCCCAAAAACAGGACTTGTCATTACTTTGGAATTGTTATAGAAAGCGGCAGGAGCTTAACTGTGTTCAAGAACTCAATTAATATATGTTAATGTGGCTATTACCAAGTCCAGTTTAAAGCTACTGTGTGTGTAGAGCGTAGGTACAGTGGAATAAGTGGTTTTTTCTCCATTTTCTTCATTTTATTGATTTAACCACCCTCCCTTTGTTTCTCGAGTGAAGTCAACCACCCCCTAGTAGTTTATAGAGTGAAGTAAACCTGCCTACCAAGTCGATTGAACTGCCCTCCCCGAGTAAGTCAACCCGCCTAACAAGCCCGAACAGCATCTTTTCTCTTTATCCTAAAGAAAGCAGAGCACTTAGTAGTAGCTTGGCTGTTGACAGAGGTATGTATAGTTGCCGAATTCAGCAAGTAATAATTTACCTAAGTAGTAAAATAACCGAACCGGAGGAGCAGCCCTGCCGCGACACGCGAACAAGAGTATAGAATTCCTGCTTGAACTTTCACGGCTAAAGCGTTGAGGTTAGTATTCATAAAAGGAGTAAATAGACTCTCTTCGGCGGCGGTATAAGATTAAAGTGGAACAGGAACAGGCTGCTCGCTTACTTTGTCTCCGGGTAGGGTAGTCAACATCGTCCTTCATAGCTTAGCTGCCTTATCGGAGTTTAGGTAAGTTAGTATTAATGTACGTCTGCTTGTATGATACTGTTTCTTTACCCATTTCTTGATATGGGGTTTGGTTACTTCTGTCTATTATACCTAGCTAAATCCTCTCTTATTAGGGTTATGCCCTTAAGTGGGAATTCAGATCATTGCTTCACACATGGGTTTTACTACTAAACTCGGGATGAAACTTGAAGTCAAACAAACTTACTATGACAGAGATTCCGTATACTCGGTTAAGCCTTTATGTTTAGTGGTAGTAGGAATCTCTGTCCTGTGCCCCTAATTAAATGCCCATATCTTTAGGGTCGGTAACTAACCATGTGCAGTTGCTTGTCTATCCGTGTCTTGGCGGTTATAACTCTATATAACTATGTATGGGTCCCTGGCCGGATCTAATATATGCTCAATCTATTAGGGTTAGGGTCGTTTACATACTAGTTAGGGTATGGTAGTGGTAGTCAAAAGATAAACCGTAAGGTGGAAAACGAGTTAAAAGAACAAGAGGTTTGAGGTGGGCAAGAACTAATTAACTTTGCACTACAGGAAGGAATTGATTCTTTTACACAGAAGGAATTGATTCTGATCCGGATACTTATCTAGCTGATGCTTTTGTCACTTAAGAAAGAATAGGAAGAAGCTCACTCCTCTCGCGAAGAGGTACCCTAAAAACCATGTGCTCTCTACTCTCAAGGAAGAATGAACCTAGTTTTTTGATACAAGTAAGGAAGTCTTATTATACAAGTAAGGAAGTCTTAGTTGCCATAGGTATAGTAGCCTTAGTTCACAGAGACAGCCCTCAAGTTAAATTTGTTCTTGTTTCATCAGTTATTCATTTAGAATTGTCATTTTCTAATTCCAGGTTTACAGGTAAGGTAAGGGCGGAATTCAGTACTTATGAAGCGAGGTTTACTAATTAAGTCGTAGACGGAATCGTATCTTCAGCAGGGTAAAGAGTAGGATCAGGTGAGTCAACAGTTTCGTCAACAAGTATAGTTAGTAAAGCCATCAATAGCTAGTGTTCGTCTTCTGAATTCTTATCCTATACTTCTTGTGCTGATAGTTATCTACCTATTGCTTGTTGAGTAAAGTCAAACAAATAATTAAAATCACATGAATGGAAACAGGAACGGATGTCATATAGAATTAAGGAATGTACCTTAACCTGACTTGAACCCGAGATACCCGCTTGCAGCAACAGAACTTATCGATTTTCCTCCGCTTCAGTAGATTCGCATTCGGCTTACTTATACTACGATTCCACTGAAACTGGTAATTCATAAGCTTACTTTCACACCGCTTCTTCTCCTTATCTTGTTTCGGCTTCAGATCGTTCTCCTTATACGGCTTCAGCAGCAGTTCAATTCCATTCTTCAATGAAAGCTTCACTACATCATCTCGGCTTGGCTTCTTAATAGTACGATTCAAAAGTTTGATTTCCTTCTCGCTTGCTGCTGCCCTCTTATACTTCTAATATTTCCTGACAAGCGCCTTAACCAACAGAGTGGAAAAAATAACTTCACTATCAAAGTGGAACAGAGATATCTGAACCAACTGTCTTATCATTCCACTGAAACTGCCTTCCTTGGTATTCTTTATCAGACTAGTGTGCCTAAACCTAATAAGTTGTATACCGCATAGTGGGCTACTAAGAACATGGGTCTTTATACGCTAAAAGGCAACCATCGGGGTGCTAACCAATAAACTATTCAAGCTTTCGCTTTCTGTTTGTTAGACCTCCAGCTCTTTAACTTCACTGAACTTAGTCTTTCCGAACCTTTCCTTTCGTAACTAGCTAACGGAGTGTAGTCGGCCTTAACTGTTTCTTTCTTCTCATAACAGCTTCTTAGAAAAACTCATTAACTTTGCGCTTCAACGCCCGCTCGCTCTCTTGCTAATGTAGCCAATGATCTCATTTGTAGTCGCCCTTGTGCTAAGGGTAAGGGTCACTCTTAGGGCGCTAACTGAACAAGTGCTTACGGGATGGAAATCAGTTGATACTACACTTGATACTTTACCTCGAACAGAAGGCTACTTCAGGACAGAAGCACTTGAGCTTGCTGGTTCTGCTACCTATCTATTTTATTACCGCACTCTATCTAATGTAAGTGATACAATAACTTCTCCATAGAACTCTACGGCAACAGAAGAACCTCCTTCCACTTCCACTTTGACTTAAACTACCCTTAGCTATAAGGCAGGAACTCCAAATACTCCTAACACTGAAAACTGGAACTCAGCAAGCAACAGAATCAGCTGTAAGCAAGTAAGTTGCCCGCGGGAAAGGTAGAGTTCGGAGAAGAAAAGAATCAAGATCATTAGAAGAAGAAGAATAAGGAGTGGGTCTAGAAAAAGCTTAGTATCATTATTGTTGCTCCATTGTTTTTAGTTTTGATGAGTTATTTCATAAAGTTTTTGGGCCCAACTACATAATGCGCGCTAAGTCACTTAGAGAAATCTGGCATTCAAGCCTCATTTTCCCTTTAAAGCTTAGTGTACTTCATACGTTGGGTGCGAATTAAGTCTAGGTGATTGGTTTGACCAAGTGGAGAGAGGTTATCGTGTTGCGGTTGAATTGTAAGTAGCAATGAAAGGTAAAGTTCCAGTTTTGTCTAGGTGATTTGCTTGAATCCTATTAAGATAAGAAGCCTAAGAGATGTTATCATGCTGAGGAGCGTTATTGGCTAAAGTCAGAGTATAAAGTGTCAGTGTCAGCATAAGTGTAATATGGTTTAGTTAGGTGCGCTAACGGATAAAGTGGAAAGTAAACCAGAGAAGAAGTCGTGTATTTTCAGAAATCTAGCCTATATGCTGGTTCTTCAGAGAGATTCGTCTTTTTTTACTTAACTTCAGACTGTCCTGTTTTATCGGCTTACGGAGAGGAGCTCTGCGCCAGAGAGTTCTCCTACCCATTAGATATGCACACGAGAGAGAATATTTCAATGAAGTAGATATGTGCACGAGAGAGAATATTTCAATGAAGCGCTTCAGTTAATAAATGTTTAGTTTACGGGGGGTAGGGTCAAAAGTCGTTGTTTGGCAATAAAGGAGGTGTCAAGGCCCATAAGCAAGATCCGGCAGGATATGCAAAAGGATAAAGATCAGAAGCAATGCCAAGCCGGTCAGATTTCCAAGAAAGGGATGCAGTGTTTAGTATAGACATTGGCAATAAACAGAGAAAGCAGAATTCTAAAGTAGAAAAAACCAGAAGGGTATATTTACTCCCATTTCTATAGTAGCGCAAGGATAGTTTATTTGTCTGCGAGAGTACCAGAAGCCGAAGCCAAAGATGGAAATGTTGTTTCAGGTCTAAAGTTCGGGTGTTGGTAAGAATCTAGTCCAGTTGCCGGTTCAACCAGTAGAGTTCGCCGTTGCATAAACTCTTGTTAGTTAGTTTTCTTAAGGATCAGAGGCTTTATCTGCAGCTAGATTGGAAGCGGAATAAGAATAGCTGTGCCCGGTAAGTAAACTAGATAAGAAGCCTCAGCAGTCGCAGTATAAAGGTAAGTCTAAGTTTTATCATTATTTGTTGCTCCTTATAGAATAATTTAAGTATTTGTGGCTTCCGCCCAAGAAAAGGAAATACATGTTTTAGGTTGACTGGTACTTACTGAGTTGAGGCAAGAACAAGTGATTGAGTGAAAGGCTTCCCGAGTGGAGTAGTGGTTAGGATGCAGGCGCAATCATCTAGTACTTTATCTGACTTCCGGGGTGCGAGTAAGTGAATAGAGTCTAGAGTAATGCTCTAAGGGCTATGTTTTTACTCAATACTAAATAGTTAGGCCCTAAGGGGGCAATAAGAATAAGTGTAAGTGCTAGAGTTCCGAGCCCTTGTATAGATATAATATATTGGTAATAAGAAGAAGAGGTAAGATCCTACTCCGGTCCAGGTCCAGGTTAAGAAATATATGTTTGGAGTGGATTTAGCCCTAGTATAGGACGGGACGGTTTCAAGTAGTGTTGCCAGTGCGGAAATCTCTGTTCGCCAAAAAATGTAAAGTTAAGTTTCAGTATAAGTGGAAGTAGGTGATCGTGTTGATGCTGTAGTAGCTCCCTTTCGTGGAGAATGAGCGACTGATTTCCTTCCCTTAACCGAGTTGTGGTAGGTAAGACCTATGAGCACCTGTAGCAAGCAGGTTCGAGTGTTGTTGGTTCATCAAGTTTAGAGTTTCCCGCAAGAC
Organism: Musa schizocarpa; assembly: GCA_900464855.2. NCBI lineage: Eukaryota > Viridiplantae > Streptophyta > Magnoliopsida > Zingiberales > Musaceae > Musa > Musa schizocarpa. The sequence goes on from LR890030.1 coordinate 271,522, forward strand.
GATGGAAAGAAAGATGAAGTTACAGTTTTCTGGGCCTTAGCGAGTTATTCAAGTGGAGTGAGGGTGCGAGTCAAAGAGCTGTTCCTGATCCTAAGATCTAGAGTGGAACTCCTAAAGCGTAGAGTCCAACATTAATGGATTCTCTAGCATATGGTCCAGGTATATAAACAAATGAATACACAAAACAAGTTATTTCTTCATCAATAAATAGACAGAACAAGTGATTTCTTCATCATGCCCTGCAGCTATCCACACAAGCAAAGCATATGATGTGTAAGTTAGAGGCCAAGAACGATAAAATCCGAGTGGGGGAAGCGTCCCCCAGTCCCCCTTCGTAAACGTCACAACCGATGACCTGAGAAACTAGATGGTAATTTGAAGACTACAGAACAAAGTAGAAACGTCCAGGAAGAAAGGGATTTCCGAACAACCCTGTAATCATAATAATAGAGTACTTAAGGATAAGAGGTAAGGAATCGGTATAGTACTTAAGGATAAGAGTTAAGGAATCGGTAGCAGCCTTGAGATCCCGGAGATGATATAATTTGGATTTATTTCCTCTCAAGTACAGCAACGGTTGGGTCTGGTTGGAGGTACCATCCATTCGGCACCTAGCCAAAACCGTAATGGCCCAATAAAGTATAGGCCGTACCAAGACCTGATACAAGGGTTCGCCAATTGCGAATAACCTTTTCTTCCCAGCTCGCTCGACCTTAATTCCCATACTTCCAAAAGGTTAAGGAATTTCAATTGTATCTAACCACAAGCAAATCGATACACTAAACTGCTTGCTATACCATCCAAAGGCATCTCAGGCCGAACGGTCAGGCAAGACTACGGCGCCTGGGTCAACATCCCGTTTACCAAAGAAGACGTCGAGAGTGTTTCACTTAACCATTCCCCTCCTGCGGAAAAAATGATAGGGGCTGTAGCATCCACCGGTAATGTGTGGAAGAGGGTAAGCTATCTATGTGGATAGGACGTATCAACCTTAACCTTTTGCCTCTTTAAAGTAAATATCTCAGAATCATATTGTGTTGGGTCCTGAGGACCAGGATGGCCGAAGACAAAAACCTAAATGTGCCACAAGGGGTTGATCATCGAAGCCAGGGCAATAACGATGAAGGAATTGGAGCGGTAGCTAACCCTTCATAGTCGATTCATTAGGGTCGTAACCTTCTACCCAATGGAAGTATCCACCGTTTTCTTTGTCTGTTACGCCTTATAGCTCTGGGACTTCCTAAGGAAACCCGCAATCCAAGTTTATCAACCACTCAAAAAGATATAGACTAAGGTTGCCCATCACTCCCTCGCTCTTTTTTTAAGGCCCTTTCGATTCTCTTTCGAGTATGGTTTCTCCATAAGAACACTGAACGCCCAGCTTCGCAGAACTGCTCTCCCCCCAACTGCATAGTGTAGAATCAGGATCTTCCTAGCACAATGGATTTGTGAGATAAAGGTGTGATGACTCTATTGGATAAAGTAATAACTGACCCCTGAAACTAGTATACTACTATGGAAAAACGGAAACTAGATTTATGAGATGCTCTTACTGTGATTAGACCCTACTAGTAATAAGCTGTTACCGAGCTTCCCCCTTGTTGGGCTAAAAAGTTCCTTGAGCCGTGGAATCCCTTTTGTCTTGATTTAGAGGAATATTAGCATTGATTAGGTAACGTGGATCGAGCAATCTTAAGGAAGTTGATGTTTTCTTTTGTTAGTCTTTTGTTTACTATTGAAAAGTAAGACGGATAGGGCTTGACTAGGAAGCAAGCAAAGCAAGTCCCTACATACCTGCTAGCTGTCTCGTTTAGGGAGTCCCCTTCTTTACTGAGTAGGATTCCCGGGTTCCTATGCTATTTGGAAGGCAGGGTGCTATTGTACCAGTAGTTTAGTGGCTTGAATCAAATCGTTTGTCTAGAGAGGGTGTAGCGATAACCAAAGCAGACTTTGACTCGCAGTATAGGCGACTTAGAGTGGTGTATCGAACTACAAGACAGGAAGGAGCACTTTGATTCACAAAAAGAAAGGACTTTAGGAAGGCTTGGAAAGGGAGCAAACATAGTGAGGAGAAGCTTTAAAAAAGGCCAATAGCCGATAGCGGATGTAACTAGCCTTAACTTCTTAATCGACTTTCAAGCTGATGGGAGTACGGCTTTCTTCAAGGAAGTGTCCCCTAGGATTTGATTAGTAAATAGCCCTTGGATTCGCCCTTTTCCGTAAGCCTAGAAGCAAGGTGCCGTCAAGCCTTTTGAATCTTATAGACATTGAAGAATAAATACTGTCAGACTGAAACCTGCCCCTTGTATTCTTATTAGATTAGTGAAATAGGGTTCCAAACTGCGCCCCCCTCTATAAAGAATTGGAAAAGTATATCCCACGCCTAGGGATATATGAACGCCATTCTGAAGATGTGTTCGCTGTTCGATAGTTATTGTAGCCGGCAGGCACGAACTTGAGCGCCCTAGTTTTTGAGTACAATAAGGGGGCTAGGAGGTAAGACTTGAACTTGTTAAAGAATACGCGCACCCCTAAAGAACAAGGCTCCTGGAAAGTAAAACGGAGATGATAAGTGAAGGAGGGACCAACCATTTTAAGGAGAGGGTCTCACATAGCGGAAGGCCACGGCTTTGATGAGTGTTCAGCACAATACGGTATGCCACCAGCATAAATGAGGCGTACAAGAGCTACTGGCACGAGATGGATTTAATGCCAGCCTGGAAGTGATTCGCTAAGTAGGGTTTTCCAGCGGCCTATATTGTAGAATCGTCGATAACCTGGCTGCCACTAACCGTCCTCCAATTACTATTAATGAATATTGAACTAATTCATCCAATTACTATTAATGAATATGAACACTAATGAATATTGAACCTTCAAGGAACGAACGAGTAGAGTACAAATAAGAGTTACCTCCGAGCTAGGGATGGAGAATATGTAATAAAGGCCGTAGCAAGGATACTTTCAAAGACCTGTTTGTTAGAGTAAAGCCTCCACTTTCATTATGGATTCACTAGCACTAGTAGCGGCTTAAGTAGGATAAAACAGCAATCCCCAGCTTTCCCACACAATGTATATTGTGAAATGGTGGCGCTATAACAAATCCAGAGTACCTTAACTTGCGGCACAAGGTAACCTTAACCAGTCATACCAATTTATGGGGATTCCGGATCTGCAGCTCCAATTAAAGCCATGAAACAAGTGGCTACTCCTACAGCGGGGGCTTCTCCCACCAAAGAATTGAACCTTTACTCCCAGATATCAGAGAATCCATTAATTACGGGCACCTGCAGTATAGCAGCTGGGATGGGAAAGAGAAAGAACCAGCCAACAATGTATGCCTTAACTTCGTTCCTCTCATATTCCTTATAGAATGGGCTCCCCTTAGAATTTTCCTTATAGAATGGGCTCCCCTTAGAATTCACGAGATCTATAGTCTTGGATGAATCCTCTTTTTCGGGGTCGATAAACCAACCCTAGAGGACTCGATGGCTTAACTGCCCTGTAAACCAGGGATTGACTTTTCTAGTGAAAAAAGAGACCAACGTCTTGGGGCTAACGTGGGCGTGGGATCCGCTCAACTACAGGTTTAGGTAAATATAGAATGCCTTAACCAGGTCATTTTTTTTTTAGGATAAACTATGCGCTTTTCTAAAAAGGTCGGAAGAAATCGGGTTGGTTTTCAATAAAATAGAATAGATAGAATATTTCAATATAATAAATAGATAGAATATGTTACTATACCAGATAGAATATTATACTATACCTGTAGATAGAATATTATACTATACCTGTAGATAGAATATTATACTATACCGGCTTGAAAAAAAAAGACAAAACGGGATTGGATTTCTACTCATAAGGAATGAAGGTTATCCACCTTTGACAGGGTTGTGTTTTTTTGTTCAAATGGGATGGTGTTAAAACTCCCCAAATGCTGTCTAGACAGCCCCTTTCTGACTCGGCGAAGGGTAACTCTCCTCCGGAGCATGCTTAACTGCAACTCATTCGTCCTGACCACATGCTTAACTGCAACTCATTCGTCCTGACCAAATTGTAGAATCTATCTCTCAGCGATTCTTTTATCAGCGAATCACCACGCCCCGATCGGCTAATTCTCGGTTGCTTTATCGAACAAAGCGGGATATCTCTATTTGAAACCATTACTGCAGGCGTCGACCAGCAAAGCGATACGGCACTTACATAAGAGCACGAAGAAAGAACGCTTACATAATAGTATATAACCAACCAACCCTTATGTAGAACCTATGAACATGAGTAAAGCGCCTGGATGCATAAGGGAAGTGCACGTTTGTGAGACCTTTGTCGGGATGCATTAGGGGAGTAAACCTACGAGCACAGAAGAGCGTGGTACCGCTGCCCCTCTATAAGTAAAGGGAATCCGCTTTCCCTCTCGTAAGTATAAGGGAATCCGCTTTCCCTCTCGTAAGTATAAGGGAATCCGCTTTTATGAACCCAGCTCGCGCACCCAACATAGACTTTTATATAATAAACACAGCTTCATATCTTTAAACTGAGTCTGATCCATTTAAACTTAGTCTGATCCAGCGGATGATCTTACTGCTACACAATAACCTCTGCCCTATACAAGGAAAGGAGCTAGAGCACCGAACTCAACTTATACGTGCCACTGATTGAATTCCTGCTTGTTGCTGACTATGGAATCATAACACCGACTAGATACTTTAAGAACTTGAGATTCCCTTTCTCCTGTATAGTATCTTGCCTCCTTAACTCCAACTCCCACTCCAGATCCTGAGTGTTTATACTGTTTATGATCTCGCGTAGACAACAAAGATGAAAGCCAAGCACGTAACCCGAACTCTACTGGAATGAAAAATGAGATTATTAAAGCAAGTGTTTATTGCCAAAGCAAGTGTTGATTGCCACGAGCAGATGGTTCTTAATTGGCAGGGCAGCTATCAAACTCTTTCGGAATAGAATAGGCACATCATGAGACCGTCCTCAGCCCTAAGGGAAGATGAAAGTAAACAAGTTCGCTTTTGAGTTAAGCCTGCGTTAAGTCCGTTAGCTATAATAACTCGTTAACGCGCAACTATTTGACGTTGCGGATTCCATTAAAACAGACTATCAGGGGCTTCTCCTCTAGAACTCGTATTTTTGACTTAGCTTGTTGAGTTGGACCATAATCTCGGTTAAGGCAAGAAGTGGAGTGTATTAATAAGTTCCAGAGGTAAAGAAGTGGAGTGTGTTAATAAGTGAAAGAGCGAGCTGAGGTGTTTATTAATTAGTTCACAACAAAGGCAAGAGAAACCCGCAAGGGAGCAAGCCTTGTTAAAGGAATAGTGCCTACGTACTAGTTCCACACCGGACGCTTACTAGCTTTCTTATGGCAATGCCCACATCTAGTGTCCAATTCTTAAAGGGATAACAAAACGAGTAGTAAGGAGCTCTCCTAAGCCACGTATTTAAGATATACTCAAAGAATCCCGATACGAAGCAAGACAGTGTTGTTTATAATTGATACAAGACAGTGTTGTTTATAATTGATATATCTGGGTATTCTATTCCGTTCAGTTAAGTGAGTATGCCGACGCCTGTGATTAAAGGAAGCCAAGCCAGGCTATAGTGTTGTTATTTAATTCTATACTCCTTCCACAGTGAACTAAATTCCATGATTCAAGCAAGACGCAAGTATAAACAGTGACTTCGGTGCGGTGCCTATGCCTCTTAACTTTAATAAGCTGTGCTCTGTGTTGCCTATGCCTCTTAACTTTAATAAGCTGTGCAACTACTGCCTCTGTCCTGAATGTCATTTTTAGAAAGTGCTCGTCTGCCTCAAGAATATTCCATAGTTTGGGGTCGGGGTGCCCATCTTAAACAAGCAAGGGCGGATACTCTCTTAGGTGCCCATCTTAAACAAGCAAGGGCGGATACTCTCTTATAGCTCTCATATACCTGGAAAAAGAATAAGAAACCAACGACTTTGACTCGATTAACGCAGTAACCCAAGCCATCTTTCCAGTCGCCCTGGCCTGGGTAAACAACTTTTCTAGCTAATCATTATTGCAGACCTAAAAAGGCTGTTCTACGTCATTGACGCCTAGAATAAAGGACTTTACCCCTTGACTGTACCTTCTTTTCCCTTGCGCTAACAATTATTGTAGCGGATGCCTTAGTGAGAGAGTTTGCCGGAACAAGGCCTCAACCTGTCTTTTCAACAAGTAAGGTAACAAGTCTAAGTGCTCTAAGGCAAGCAAAAGAATAGAGCTAGGTTCACTTGTTTCATCCCGAGTTGAACAGTTGTAGCTTGGCCCCGGGTTCTTCAGCGCCCAGCCCTTGAACATGAGTGAAATGCCTAGAAATCGGACTCATAGCCTTTACTCAGAGAATGTCCTTCTTCAGCGACTTCCGTTCCTTAGAGTATACTTCTAGTCGAGGTCTAGTATAAAGGTGTGGTGTTGTAGAAAGTAAGTCAGGCTGCTAGCGTAAAGTCAACCAGAGAAAGATCTTCAGCAAGATCCGGTGAGTCAGGTGCCATATTCCGGCTTTCTTCATAAAGAAGGAAGGATCATCTCATTCTTTATGTTGCTTATCTGTTTTTTCTAGTTTCATCGTAAAAAGAATCAGAATCATAAGTTGCAGATGGAAAGTCGACTCACGAATCTGCAGTTATAGCAGTGTCTTTACTCTTTTATATACCTAGTGCTCTGAAACAAACGGAACTAATTAAATTAAAAAGGTGATCGAGCTCTCGTTAGCCCCCAAAGAAAGAGACTTATTCACTTACCGCTACAGAAGGAATTTACCCACCCTTACCTTGATATTGAAACGGATCCAGTCCTGCTCTTGCAGATTAAGCGGATGAAACAGGAACAGGAACTATCCGACTCCAAACTCGTACCCTCACTCCCATACCGCCGCAAGCCCCAAGTCAAAGGAATAGAAAAGAAAGCAGTAACGCTCACTATGCTCAAGAAGCACGTATTCATTGCCTGAGGTGAACGGACGCTTAAGGAAAGGCTACTAAAAACTAGAATGTTGTTTCTATATCCCTATTCTGTACAGTCTCCGTTCTTTAGAAACTAAATGAACTAGTCCAATCGCATGGTTAGTGGTCGTAGGAATCTCTCTTCTAAGGATAAATAAATGGTTATGAACTGCCAAGGTACATCACCCAAAAACCGGACTCGTTAATAACTCTAACTCACTTATAAATTGAGTGGCTGACGCGCTTAATGAAACTAAGCTTGTTTGGGACAAGAAGTGGAACAAGGCGTCGCATCGGGACAACACCTTTATACTTTACTTGAACGATACTTTCTATCCTTGCTTATTCATTGCTTGTTTCGTACACTAGCTTGTTATCACTGTTTATACTATAATCTAGAATGCCGGCACCTTTCCCCTATCTATACATACTATCGAGCTGGGCCAGCATTTGTCGAGTTTGGTGCATTAATAACTATCGAGCGGGGCATTAGTTTTGTTTGTTGCATTAATAATTTCACTGACACATACTATAATTTGGGAACTGAGAATGGAACTGCTTCCAAAACCCGTACACTTGTTAGCGCTGTTCCCGCTGCTTGGTCGAACTCCCTATAAGCTATAGTAACTCTCTTGCGCCATCCATTGCGAGTTAAGTTGTTTGTTTACTTTTAACGAAGTATTAAGAATTGAGTTAAGATATTTTATTAAGAATTTAGTGCCTCTGTTATAGAGGGGAGTTACTTCACTTGACCACTTGCACTCTTGCGCTAAGGCGAGTTGGATGACGTTAAGTTAGTTCTTTAACTCTGATAGGCACTGTTGGGCCAGTAACGTAAGAAAGGAATATGCACCTCTAATAAACTAAGTAACGTAATTTAAGGAATATGCACCTCCCCAAGAAACTCAGAAAAGAGATACGTACTACTCCACTAAGAAAAGAAATACGTAAACGAAATCCACTCAGGACTCTGAGGCAGAGGCACCATATACCTATTGAGAAGTCCAAGTGTGTGTTAGTGTGTGCGCTTACTTGTTGACTTGTTCTGTAGCTTGTGGCAACCAATCATAAGGACTCACCACTTATTTGTAGTTTAGTTCGCTTTCGCCGACAAACAAACTAGGTAATCCCTTGCTTGTGCGTTAGTCCGGGCTCACTTAGAATCAAGTAACTAAACCACTGCTATCAGGCAAGCAGACTCGCTACCACGGAACTACACCTCTGATGAAACAGGACTCCTACTTTATATTAAACTTTACCACGGAACTACTTAAAGGGGCAATCACTTAACTTTCATAACCACTTGCTGCACTTAACCGAGATACAACACTCGTACCCTTGAAGAACCGACAACTTTCAACAGTACTCTACCAGCTCCCGAAAACACTTGACAAAGAGCAGTAGGGACCCAATACTTTATGGATTATGAGAAAACTCCTAACACGGAACTGAGCGGATCAACAAACAATGGAAAAAGGTCACTCTCATACTATTGCATAACTGGAGCAAGAAACAAACAGTTAAATCCATGAAATAAGGAACTAAAAGTAGTGTTCGAGCAAAAGGTTAACAAGATTTCAGTTCAGAATTATAGCTTACTTTAGACTCTTCCTTGCGCCTTCGCATGATATTCCTCAATTCCATTTATATACACGATTCTAGTCCAACTTCATTGATAGCAGCTGACTTCCGAACTCGACTTAAACATTCATAGCTTCCCTTGCCTTACACTGGACTACTACTACTGGGGCAAAGCGTATACTAACGACCGCGCTCATGCAATAAATAAGAAAGCCCCTCTCCTCTCTTTCTACGAGATAAATGCGTAAGGCCTATTTCCGCGCACTCTCACGTCCGATAAAAGAAAGATATTGATTGGAGTATAGTACAACCATTATAGGGAATTAATTGAAACCATAATGGAAATTCCGTTATTGATATGGAGCCGAGCTAAAGCCGAGAAGAGCGCACCAAGTCCCGCCACTGTCTTTTTCATTAACGAGTAAAGGTGCCTCGGTCGGATCTAGTCTAAGATGCTTTCTTTCTCCTTTGAGTTGGACTTAGAGAAGAGAAATGCTAGTACCTCCCTTGTTCTTATTGGAATACTATAGTAAGTCTTGAAGACTCGCGGACTCTGTCTATATCCATAGCGCCCATCTAGTGCAATTCAGAGTTGAAACGATCTTAGGGGTAAGAAGAGAAGAGAAGAGAAACAGGCAATTACTAGTTAGGTGTTGGCAAAGGCAAAGAGAGAAAGATCATAAGAAGTTAGCGAATCAGCCGAAGCCGAGGAGAATGCCCAAGAAGCAGTTCCAGGAAAGTCAACTCAAGAATAAGAATAAACTGTTACAGGACAAGAAACCGAAACAGTGAAAAAAATGCCTGCTTTGGGGAGCCCAGTTTCCCGAAGTGTTACCGGATTATACCTTACCTCTTATATCGTACCGTACAGAGCTAGAGCGAGTCACAATAATTCTTTCAGTTGTCTTGCATCTGATCGTGATCCTAATACTTCGACATTAAGATGATTCTTCCAAGAACTAAACCTTTCCTGGACCACACCTCGATTAAGCTTATGGAATGGATTCTTCCCACCCCTACACTTCATCAGGACATTCTCATAGACAAGCAAGGTCTCGCACGGAGGAAAGGATACTATACTAAACACTCTACTCGCGAAATAACTCACTACACCACTAAGAGCTCCATCGGGACAAGCAACTTAGGCGAACTATCTTTCTATTTCTGCCCTGAACTATGTTTTCTTTGCAACAACTTACTTACTTACTTCTGATCCAATCCTGCTGTGGTTGAATTAAACAAGTCAGTGAACCACCCCACAAAGTTAGTAAACCTAGGATCCTATACCTAATTGGCTGCCTAAGCTACTGATGAAACAGGACTATTCGTATACTTGCTCATCTCTGCTAACTTTTATGCTACCTCTGATGAAACAGTACTACGACTACTAGAAGTAACAAGTACTCAAGGTATTCAACAATCACTAGAACAGTACAGGCACCCTACCTAGCGCAACTCTCTCTTAATTATGACTTTCAACAAGAACGATTGGCAAACGAGAATAGACTGCCTTTGACTATTGTTTCCTTTCCTCTTTCTCTATTTACTACTTGCTGAACACATGGGTTAGTAGACTCAATCCTAACGCTAATTATACGTGACTTGTTGGGTTTACAGCCCGCCTTGTACTCGAGCGAAACTCCCTATAAGGCCTGGTGAACAGTTGAGTTTGACCTTTTCTTTTCTCCTATGTAAGTAAGATAAGTCAGAAGCCTAATCTAAGTTATCAACTGCCCACTCATAGGTAAAGTCTAAAGTGTCATCTATGATTGAATCAGAGGCGAAAGAATAAGCATCAGCTAGATCAGGTGAAAGGGGAAGGTATTATGACCTTTCATCCGTTTATCGACTCGAATGCCCTGTTTTCGTCTTCAAGGAGAGGTCTTGCACTAGGTATAATAGATTGATTGGGGTAACTAACCATGCGCTCCTTCTAGCCAACCGGCGTGCTGGTTTCTCTCAACCTGGGTTCTCTCAACTCTAAGTAAGGAACCAGAATCATTTGCCAGTGCCGGGTATGATAGATCTTTGTAACTAACCAAACCCATGTAGATCTTACGTCACTCTTCGTGCTCTTTGTAGGAATGGAAAGTTGGAATGAGACTAAAAGAAAGTATATTGGAGAATGGAATGATAAACTACATTTCCTGCTCTTTCTTCTTCACTGATAAAAGGTATACATTCCTTTGGAACCCTACTTTCCACTGACCTTCCCCTTCTTAACCTTGCTTTAACTTAATATTGTAAGTACTCATCGGTGTTGGCAACAAAAAAGGACTTTCTCATGATTCTAGAATTACGGGTTATTATACGAGACTCTACTGACGGACAATCTGTTGACGACTGTTTATCCACTACAAAGGTAAAGCCTAGCACCGAACCGAGACCTAACTCGAACAGCTTCTTCTTTAGATCCAACTCAATCTTCGGCTTCATATCAACATTCGGCTCCTTAAGATTCCTCTTGACTTTTTTTCTATATGAGACCCATATCTTTATACTTCAACTAAACTCTCAGAAGAGGAAATGGATTATTTTATTCCCGGAACTCCCCTGACTTGACACTTTACCGACGCAGTAAAAGAAACAAATAGAAATTCGAATCTTTATCTTCTTAGAAATTAGAATCTGTATCTCTTATAGGATAACACAAGAACTACACTACAAAGAGCGTAAGCTGACCCTACATCTAATCCACTGTTTTCTTTCCCGCTTACTTTCATAAGAGTGTTTAGCCTTAAGCGAGAAATCAGCCCAGCTTAGGATATGAAGCCTTACCCGACCTAAAAGCAAAGACTTTCCCAAATAAATGTATTTCTACTGCTTTTCTGGTATCTCGCACCAGCAAGCACCCGGTGTAGACATTTGTTACCTAACTGCTGAAGATCTTGAAACAACAAACATAACTTTAGCTATTAATAAGGTTAACTCAGGACTAAAAAGACAGGACTTCATAACAACAAACAAAAACAAACCCCATATTATACGAGAAATTAGAAAGCTTCCTCACCTGCTCTTTAAACAACTTCTTTATAAGAATAAGAGGGCTCAAGCCGAAGCTAAAGATAGATTGGATCTGTGCGAAAGTCTGCTACCAGTGCTACTACTACCAGGGCAGCTAGTCAATTTAAGGAATTCAGAGTTGCGGTAAACGGGGTCAGTCTAATCTAACGTTGCATTCTTTATTCTTTATATTATTAATATGAGCTTTCCTAGCCTGCCTAAACGATAACAACATACCTTTTCTTTATTGGAGTTCTCGGGGAAGGAAGGGGTGCGTGCGAAAGATATAAGTGGAGAAAACCAATCTTATGTGGAATCTGAAACTGCCTATGATATAATAATGGGGACCCACAAATAGCTGGAAACGGGCTTCGTCCCACAGACAAGTAAACAGGCTTCCTTACCAAGTAAACAGGCTTGCTTACTAAGTACTTGTAATGTAACTCCCACTCGATCGAAGGTCCGGGGCAGGGAGAAAAAGGGCAGCACTCGCTTACATGGGCGTCAATAAATATAATACACTAGAGACGAGGAGCTGCTACAGGACAATGCCAATTCCACTTACTTAATGCCAATTCCACTTACTATATAAGGGGCCTATGAAAGGGACTGCTACTGGACAATGCCAATTCCATTCAACTTACTTCTTATGTAGGGTATATAGATTCAAGGGTAACTCGGTATTAAGCAAATGTTTCACTATTAGTCCTCTTACTGGTAGTCCTGCGCTATTACTGGTAAGAGTCAAAACTTCAACATAGGCGGTCCCTTTCTTCATATAAATTCTCTATGCTGGCAACAGCTACTCCAACAACCCCCCGTGTAAACTCCAACATCTACTGTATCTCAAGCAAAGCAGGGCGATGATCGTTATCTCCTTAAAGGGGACATAAGAAGCTCGCGGCGTCTAGTGATTCCCTCATCTCAGGGGACAAGGGGAAGAATTATCCTATCTAGCAGATAAACCCTTATTACAAGTTCAGTTTTTGGGGTTCACTCATATTATGGCAAATGACTCATTGAAACTAATAAGCAGTACGTCCTGTCCTTCTGATGCATATGAATTTCAAGCGTTAGGAGCAGCACTTTATACAGCGGATTATCTCTCTCGAGTCGCCAACTAGGATTCAAGGTCTCTACTCTTTCCTTCCCACTTAAAGCTTCTGACTTTTACGGCTGATTTCTTCTAATCACCAAAACTAACCTATTCTTCACCGCTACATTTAAGATTCTCTCGTTAACAATGCCAATAGAACTCCTCTTTCAACAGCTCCCTCTGATTCTGTTGGCGATGTCTCCTTTCCAGATCTTTTAACTGCCAATTACTTAAGGGCACAATGTTGCTCCTACCGCCATGAATACCAAAAACTAGAAACCATGTTATATCTTGAATCTATCTTATGCGCATATCATCCAGTAGGAGTTAAGATCTCCTCTCGCAAACTGGAATATTGAGTTTTAACAGTAAACGAAGAAATAACTACTCTTACTATTGTCTAGGCTAGGGTTCGGAAAGGAATAGAAAGGTTAGTAAAGCAAAGCAAAGGAATAGAAAGGTTAGTAAAGCAAAGCAAAGGGATGGGATGGTAAGGCTAAGCACGCAAAGCAGAGGGAAGGTAATAAAGCTGCTCACTGACCGCGCAACAAATCATGAATGGAATCTCACGCAGAGAGAGGAAAACAAAGAAAATGCATTTAATCTCACGCATCTCATATATGGATAGGGATAGAAATTGTAAACTCACTTCCCAAAGCCCGGCCGTATAGTCATTCGCTACGAACACATAGCTCGACTTTGACCTTTGAGCCTGGCCGTATAGTCATTTGCAGCTAACACATTACCCCTGACCTTTGAGACTTGACCAACACCTTCTTCTCCCATCTTATTCATCGCCCAGCTAGCAGCTATTCCTTTCATTGAATACGAGAGAGTAGGTTATGGGCTTAACCGAGACTAAAGGTTTGCTTGGATCACTACTTAGGACTGTAAACCCATATTGAGAATTACCACACGTCACAGAGAGTCTTTCCGCAGGAGAAAACTGGACAGGAATGGAATATCTCGATTCTTGCTTGTCTAAACAAATAATTAATGGAATCTATCGCCGAAATCCAACTAGAAAGAAGGTATTCTTTCAATACATATATAGAATGGGGTAAAAACACAATTGACTCTCTGACTCGCTTAACTCTACTTTAGCGCCCAGCTGCTCCCACTCGACTTTAGCGCCCTGCAGAGCTGCTATTCTATTATTTCTGCAGAACTATAAAGAGCCGAGCCCTATGGATGGATGGTACTTAACTTATTGCTTGCCAAAAGCGGTGGTGCACTAGATTCTATTCAGTAGTTCAGTGTCTTGACTTTTCCATTATATACAAGAACTCAAAACTCATAACTCCACTTCAGAATATTTCTTTGCGAGCTTAGAGTCCAGTAGAAGTTCACAAGGTGTAAAATGTACTTGAATGGTTCGCTTATAAAGTCTAGGTTAGCAGATTGTCCCACTGTAGCTCCTTGTCTAAGAAGGTTGATACTCTCTGTCGGGAGCTCTTTGTAGTTCAGTATCGTATATGCTTGGGGCTTTCCCACTCTCCTTGGCTTTCTCTCAATAATGGAATAAAGTCAACCTACCTATTCTAGTATTGAGTAACAACACTGCGAAACTAGAAATACCACAACATATAGATAGAAGTCACCTAAGACTGCACCGAGACTAATGCCCACCCCCCTGCAACAATAACGAAATGCGCGCCCTGTTGTTTTGAAGCAAAAGGTAAGCCCGTAGTTTACTCGAATCTATCATATGTGCTCGAAAGATTGAATTCCTAGTTGCCCTCATATTATAGCGAAAAACTATCTGGACTTTACTGCGCACTGCTCAACTTAAATAAAAAGCTATCATCCATCTCACGTGAGCTCGGGCTCGGGGCTAATACTCTCTGCTTCCTTCGCTTACCGCTGACTTTGACACCGCTGCTTCATTCTCATCGCCAACTGCAGTATATTACACAGCATGTTCTCTCGGAGACAAAACACGGAGAAAACTAGAACTAGTCGAACAGAACTGACTTCAGGCAATACGGATACTGGTTCCCTTGCGTAACGGGTGGATCAAAAGCTGTTGAAATGATTTTAGCCCGATATCTTAGTGCGGAAGTCGAGTGGAAACAACCTTACCCATCTATTTGGTTACAAACTACTTATATAGAAATAATGTCTGTTTAATGAAATTCTGGGATTTGGCCCTTCCCTTGCAAGGACAATGAAATCTGTTGAGTAAAGATCGGGATCTGTATCTGAAGCGGGAAGTTCAGTTTAGTGCTATCGGGTAGTCCCGTGTTTTATGTTTTAAGAGAAAGATTAAATGACTGGTTGACTCGAAGCTCGAAAGATAGATGAAGCGTTTGTTGGGGCAATTAGATAGTTAAGTGCCGTTCCATATTATAGTAGAGTAGTGACATAAGCTCCTCTTTAAGAAGAAATAGTTGCAGCAGGAGCGAGCAAGATCCGTTTTCGTATCAGTGTCAGCGCCAAAGTCAGCAGATGGAGCTGGATCTGTTGCCCCTTACTAACGCTAAAAAAAGTAGTGACTTGTTAGCCAAACTAGGTAGGGTATTATGTCGGTATTGTTTAAAGGATCCGAGTCCGGTTTTCAAATAACAATACTGAGAATAGAAGTGAGTAAAGATAGTCTCACTATCGCGAGTTTTCGTTTTTAACATGCAAGTGAGGATCATAGGCAGCAGTAGCTGTTTTCTCAGTGGTAGGCTTTCAGCACAGATTGCTTTTGTTCCCTGATGCACCTCCTCATCCTTAGGCCGATTAATTGAATTCTAACTACTACCAATATAGGCCTTAGAGCTCTATAGCAAAACCCCCAGACAGGACAGGTGCCCTACTTAATGTTAATGATTGCATTCTGACAAAATACCCCCATATTTGTTTATAGTTAGTCATCCAAAACTAAAGTCAAGCGGGGAGCGGAAGAGTAAAGCAAGGAGGGGAAGACCAGAACTGGAGCATGGAAACCTAGGCCCTTGTTTGCGGGTTGAAGCATCGCTACAATATGATTACTTTTATTCTGCTGTCGGAGCTAGGGTCTTGTTAGAGCAGTGGTGAAATTCTGAGTATCGGTAGTTCAAGCCCTAGTTCTAAGGTACAGTCTTGTTGGTTGACACAAGTGTTCTTTCTTATTAGTTTGCTTCTTTGAGTTAGTAGTTACTTGGTTGACTTAGCACCGGAACAAGAGCTATCAAGTTCAATGAGAATAACAATTGCCGTTTTTCGACCCTACTATAGGAAAACACTATCAAATATTAGGAAAACAATAATCCATATTATAGAAATGAACTATTCACTTGAAATACTGTTTGCAAGGAACAACTATTATGTAAGAAATTCAGAATTAAAGCAGAGATACGGAGTGAAGGAGGAAAGAATAAGAGCAGACTATCCATCTTACTCTGGGCATACTACTTACTTATATGACTTAGAGCGGGCTACTGACTTTTTAACCAATGATTCAATCAGAGGCATCAACACTCAGACAAGGAGTTGAACTCATCAGTCCAAGAACCAAATTAACAATAAAGAATGAGAGATATTACTAGAAGAGTGGCATGTGGTGTGGGAGGGAAGGCCACCTGGAGTCGGTACTAAGAAATAAACTCAATAGTTGCTTGCCAGAGTAGGTGCTTTTGCCAGGGCATCATCCAACTTATTAGAGTATAGGCATGTAGGGCGAAATAAAGGAAATCGAGTAGCAAATACAGATTCAAATCGAACTGAAACAGACCTTAGGACCAATGATTCAATCAGAGGAAGCCAATTCAAAAAGTGGGAATTGCACTCATTAGTCTAAGAGTGATTGTTTGGGGTGCAAGGTCGAGGTGGTAGGGATTGAAATAAGAATAGGAAAGCATTAGGGCGGGGAATCAGATAAACCCCAATTGAGAGTAAAACGAACTCTTCCATAAAGCAAGGTAGGTTCACTCGGTCTTGTAGTAGCGCAACTAATTATTTAATCTAAGTAACATCAGCTCTGTATTTGATTTCAGTATTTCATTTCATTACAGAAGGCGGACTCCAACCCCAGTATTTATATTCTTTAACCACTAGCTTTGATTCTTCCTACTCGGGCTACTTCCTACTCTGTCTACTAGATAGGCCTTACAACCATAGCTATAAAACGGAATCTCTCTTATCAAACAAACACTGTTTCTTTATTCTTGAAAACATCCCTTACTGCCCTAAATTCCCTATTTCGAGGTAGCCCAGCATTTCAAGGCATAAAGT
Organism: Musa schizocarpa; assembly: GCA_900464855.2. NCBI lineage: Eukaryota > Viridiplantae > Streptophyta > Magnoliopsida > Zingiberales > Musaceae > Musa > Musa schizocarpa. The sequence continues at coordinate 288,375 of LR890030.1, forward strand.
TTATTGAGTGCTAGGCCGACCATATAATAAGAGCTGCTTTGTATTTATTGGCCTGTAAAATAGAAAATGCACTGCTAACCAATCCAGAAAGATGTACTTTTCGAGAATCTCCGGTCAGTTTAGGAGAGATGGGGAGACCCAGCGTGAATAGAAATAATGAGAACGTGACACATCGGCATAACTGCATTGCTTGAGGAAGCGGGAAAGAGAAAGATCAAACATCTGGATAAGCTTTTCCTTAACTTACTTTCCGGGCAGAGAACTCACTAACACTTACTTTACCCTCGCTCCTTAAAGCAGTAGATTCTCTATAGTCTTCTCTTCCCTTTTGCTTGATGCAATTCCATCCTTTCAAAAAGTATTCCTAGCAATAACCAGTGACTTGTCCAATAACTCACCAGTTACTTGTCTAATAACTTAAAGAAAACTCCAGCCGACCCCAACCAAAGTAAAAGAATCTCATATTGGTAGCATGTGGCCCTAGACCAGAAATAGTACTATAGTAATTAATTCTTTCTTCCCGTTATTGCCATTGCTTGTTAGACCTCTTGCTCTGCTCTTCACTGTATCGAACCTCTTTCCTTTAGCCTAACACTTTAATGAAACAAAACAAGTGAGTCAGTAGGGGTTTTGCACTCTCTTCAACAACCAGGAGAGGTCTGGTTTTGCACTCTCTTTAACAACCAGGAAGAGCAGAAAAGACAGAGGTATTGTTCCTAGAATTATATAATGAGTATGCTCTCAAATAGGATTTTTTACTAAGGAATGAAGTGTAACCAAATAAGATAGAAAACAATCAGATAGATAAGATTATTGAAGAATCAGAATGGTGTAAAAAAACTTAAAATAACCCATTACTGCTGGCTCTAAGAAATATGAACTAAAACTCAGAATGGAACGACAAACCAATCCATTTGAGTGACCAGACCACCCTATGAAAGAAACTCAAATAAGTGTAAGCGCTAGGAAGCAAGCAAATAAGCAAGAAACAAGCAACGGAACAAGTTCCTTTGACTAACAGGGAGTTCAGCAAATAAGCAAGACTACAGCTAACAGGGAGTTCAGCAAATAAGCAAGAAACAAGCTAACTGGAATTCTTTGAAAAGAATGGAACTCTTATATGATAGAAGGAAGAGAGTAACAAAACAAAAGACTTGAAGCTATTCTCGATGAAATGTAAGTATCATATAATTCCTGTGTTATTATTACCCATTCATATACATAACTAAACTCTATTCTACTCCCTTATTGCATGGATGAAAGTAAACAAATTACTTCTTTTAAGAACGAATAGAAGTGGTACCTCGAAACAATAAGAATAAGCTTTGTGTTTGTTCTCTATGCTTTAGTTGCCCTTTTATCTATGCTTTTTGAAGTGACATATGATGAATGAACTTAACTCTTTCCTCTTCCTCTGAAGGTTACCAATCCGGGGAGCGGGAAGTCCATAAGATAGTAGAATAATGGTGCCTACTGAAGAGAGTATAATAATGGTGCCCATATTACTTATATGTACTAGTGAGTTCGCCAAAGAGCTTACGTGAGTTCCGGACTATTCCAGCGTGTAACATATAGAAGGGTGGCGTTTGTTAGTTTCGCATTAGTTTCAATTATGAGAGTTCCCGTTTTCACGTTAGCGAGTTGAGTTATTGAGTTGTGCAGTAGTTAGTTCTGCGTGGTCTCATAGCTACTTCAGGACGCTTTTAAAGAAGGAGTGGAACCGGGTCGGCCCTTTATGAGTAAGCTTAGTTAGCTATACTACCGCTTAGATCAGGAACAAGAACAAAAACACAAAGAGACTACACTAAAGCTATAGGATACAGCAGAGTGGGCTATCCGAACTCACTCCCAACACTGACAGAGCCCTGATTTCTCGATAGCTATCCATTTCTAGATTCTCCGCGATTCTAGATTATAAGCTAATGAAACTACATGGTTTGCTCGAACTAACTTGGTCTTGTGGAACTTACGTAAGAAGTGAGTTGGAAGTTCCCTTGCTTGTTTGCTCATTGCATAGAATTAAGCGTTTTACTGATAGTTGAGTAACAACCTCTGCCATTGCTTTCAGAAGAAGGCGGACTATATAGATGAGATGATTGGAGTATAATACAAGTGATAGTAGTAAGTTTGAAGTGTAAAGGAAGTGCAAAGGTTGCTTGGCCGTTATGACTCCTGACTATTCCTACCGCGCTTAGTCTTAGGCCTTGGCTTGGTCCGTTGCTTTGCCATTACAGAACGTATTTATGTTTAGTCTGTTATTCTCTATTTTTTGTAGCATTGTCTTGGCTGTGATTTGTTATTTCTTTTCTTGTCTTCCCCGAACTGCTTCATCTGTTTCTAGTGCAAAGGGAGAGGCTCTGTATATATATAAGATAGTAGTTAATAAGATAAGTAGGCAGGCAAGGGGTCAAGCAACGACTTCTCTATTTCCTCATTGCTTCACACAAGTCACACTTTACTATACAATTAAGTACAACTTTCAACTACACTTTCTGAATCGACAACGAATGAACTAGAACAGTACTGGCACCCTCCACTAGACTTTCTGACTAAACTTCCCTTTTAGACCTGCTTGTTGACTCGTAACTTGAAGACCCGATGGCAACTGACCTTAGCGCGGAAGAAAGAATTGATTATGCCCCCACCTCCATAGGATTAAAGTCGCACACCGAACCTCTCCCGATTGACAAGCACCCGAACTGGACTTTGGAACTGAAACGGAATTTCCTCTAGTAACTGCTCCTGAGTCTGGGCTTGCTCCTTCTTCTTTACCATCTGGGCTTGTTCCTTCTTTCTTCTTTACCATATATTAGTAGATACTAAACTTCAACTTAAGCTTCTACTTCAACTGGAACACTGGCATTCCACAGATCAATATTAAGCCCGGCTTGAGGATACAGATCAGAAACCGAAGAATAGACTGTTTGATTGAAGGCGAAAAGAGAATAAAAGGGGGGCCGCTACACACGAACACAGGACTTGTTTATAACTTGTTAATGACTACCTATTTGTCCCACTGACGCACAACGGCGTAGCCGTTGCTTGTCTATCCGTTACTTGGCTCATAGCAAATAGAGAATTCAATGGCTCCTCTCACTCTGAACTCTGGCTCATCTACCTTTTCATAACTCTTGTTTTATAGTATTCGAATGAAACGGAAACTCGGTATGAAACTCACACTCTCACAGGAAGGTACTATATACAAGTGTAGTCGGGTAGGTTCTTACCAGCCGTAGTACTGCAGCAATTCCTTCTTCACTCAAATAAATGGTGTGCATCTTGTTAGCAGCCTTCTAGTCTTATTAGCACTTCACTCCAATTCCGCATCTTTCTTATAAGCAGCATTCCTTACTTTTCTAAATGAGCAAAGCAAGTCTAAGCATTCCTTACTTTTCTAAATGAGCAAAGCAAGTCTAAGCATTCC